>SCDZ01000581.1:0-98207 GCA_004143845.1 Drosophila lacertosa | reverse complement strand
TTTTTTTTTTTTTTTTTTTTTTTTATGACTGCGCAAAGTGTGGCCAAACTTTGCACTTGCCTTGAATTTTTAAGACACTTGCGTTTGGGTCTAAAACAAAGGCCAAGCTGTGAACGGTCTACACAATTCGAGTTGCTGCGGCTGCTGCTGCTGTTCCATTGTGCGTGACGCATGTTGCCATCTGCCATGCACTTCAAAGTTGCCCCGATTCCGAGTGCTTGTCTATCTGGCCAAAACCGCCAAGTGTTGCAAAAAGTTTCAGCTCCACTTTGTTGACTTGCCAGACCAAATTGTGTGCATAACTGTTGTCTTCGACACTCACATACATTTACAAATATAATCACACATACACTCCATAAACTAACCGCTCAGATTTGTGTCTTGTATTTAATAGTATTTATTTTAGTTGTAGCGAGTTAAATAATTCTACATTTGAACTGTAACTTAAACTAATCAAACATCTAGTTATAAAAATCTTTAAGAATCAAAGTGCAAGCCAAAACATATTTGCAAGTATGTAAAATGGAAGTTTCACAAAACTTAAGGAGTCTACCTTAACTTCGGCCAGCCATGATAATAATAACAAATGAAGACGCTTAACGTCCTTTGGCTATTCTGTATTTCAAATTAAACATGCTGTTATTGCTGTGGCTCCACTTGGTCCACATGGTCAAGAAGCGACACGGCACACGAATGAAATAAATTACGTGATCTTATTAACTGTGGGGAACACACGCACTTTCTGCTGCGGCGCAGTTAGCCAAATATAAGTTTATTTGGCCCCGACTAATCGTAACTAAGATTAACTGTTGCGCGGCATAGAAATGCTGCACCTTTTTGGGAGGCCACCTGTGAGTGTGTGTGAGTGTGTATGCTAAAAGTCAGCGGGGAAGGAAATTAAGTGCTCGGCCAGCAGCTCGAAATTTATATCAAAAAGTTAACGCGAACAGACCCAAAAAATTTAGGTAAGAGAATCAGCTCCTGCCCAGTTCCTGCCACACACACACACACCAATACACACACACACCAATACACAGCTCAACTGCTTTGTTCTATGCGCAGTTGTAGTCCATTTGAAAGTTGCCCAGAAACAGGAGCTTCCGTAAGGACGCCTTCTGCCTTGTGCGGCTGTGGCAACGGCTTCAACTACGGCTGTGGCTCAGGGCGCGTGTATAAATCTTGTGCCGGTTTTATTTGGCTTAATGACCAGACGTGCACGGCTCCATAATTTACGGGGCGGCATGTAGATGAGCGCCAGACAAAGTAGGCGATGTCTATGTCTGAGCTCTACGTTGTTTCTGTTTCTGTGCGCGTGTGTGTGTGTGTATGTGTGCGCGCTACTTGAGGCAACATGTTGCGCTTTTACTGGTCCCGTTACGATGTGGTGCGACGGCAGAGGGTTCTCTACTTTGTCTTACTTTGCGGTACTTTGTTGCGGCTTTTAATAGAAATCCTTTGCACAGTTTTGCTCACCTGAACGCGCGGGCACGCATTCTGATTATCTCCTGCAGACAACTGCCGCTGTATACCAAATTACGCCAAGGGGTCGAAAGGTTACCCACAAAGCGGGTCGCATCCGCTGAGGCTTATTCAAAAAAATATAAGAGATGCGGAGTAAATCTCATAATTTATTTAATTGTATTTTAGTATGTTCAATAAATTTCTATTAGTGTCGGTGTCACCAACTGGCCGAGTACCAGTTTCAGTCCCAATCCCAATCCCATTCCCATACCCATTCCCATACCCATTCTCAATCCCAGTCTTGGCTTAAGTCCGAGTGGCCCGCATATGGCCAGGCCAGGCAGCAAGGCCAGCGGACCCACGGGCCAGCGGACGGGCGGGCGGTCAGGGAAGCAAACCGCAGGCCAACGCGTTAAAAGAAACCAGGGGTGTCAACAGGGAGACAAGCAAACAGGCAGGCCGGCAGGCAAGCAGGCAACAACAGAGTCGAAATGAGGACACCAAGCGTAACAATATAATAAAAGCGACGTGGTGGTGGTAAGAGTTGACGACGGTGGCCGGGGCGGGGCTATGGCCAAGTGCATGTGCGAGTGCGAACAATGACTGACCAAATATTGACATAAATGTCAAACTCAAATTAGAGCTCAGGGTCAAGGGTCAGTCTAGAGATGGCCGCGTGTTGATTATTTATCACGAACCGGAAAATAAGCCCAGGTTTCGAAACACGCAACAAATAATCACACGATTTTTCGACTGTAAATTTTAAAGAGTTAAAAGTGTAAATTATCACTTCTATAGGAAATATGTGACGCATATAAAAAGACGGATAATCTAAGCAAATGGTAGATAAGGGAAAATTTTTCTATGTAAACTAAGTTTTTGTGTGAAAACAAAGTAAACACTCAATATCATGCAAATCTATTTAATAAGCTTGCAAGATTGTTTAAGCTTCGACACGCTTTAAGAAACTGTTCTTTTATGTTATGCCTTATAAAGACTTTTTTGTTCAAACGTGTCACGTAAGTAAACATGAGACACGCTCAGCTCTAGGTCGAAGCAACCACCAATTTTCTTAATTCGCATTTGGATTGCAGGGGTTGCGACAACAACAACAACAACAACAATGACGTCGACCAAAAAGCAAAACCAAAAGCAAACACATGAGTTAAACTTGGACGGTGCCGTCCTCTAATCCTAAACAAACAGATCCACGCACTACGCACAGATACTTGAGCCATTATGCAATAAAACAATGGCAGAACCAAACCATAGATACCAGCTGACGGGCTGGGGAAGGGGGCGGGGGGAGCTGGGTAGCAAGAGATTATGTGTAGGAAAAGCATATTGAAATTGTTTGAAAAATAAATGCAACGCGGCCACGCAAAATAACAGAGAAAGCAAGCGCACAGGATTAATGCTAAGTATGCGTGCATGTTGGCCGGATTGGTGGTTGCTGCCACCGTTGCGTGGGTGTGTGCGTGGGTTAGTGGATGAGTGGATGAGTGGGGCGGACGTAAACTAGCTTGCCTGCAAATGAGCAAATTGCACACTAATGCAGGGCATTATTCTAGTAACGGATCGGTTTGAGTGTTGCTTGGCTCTGCAGAGTGGGTGGGTGGTTGTCTGCACTGCGTTATTTCACCTTTAATCCGCACTTAGCCGAAGCAGCAGCCGCCGCAGTATACCCAGATGGCTGCAACAACAACAATAACAAAAACAACAACAACAACAACGAATTGCATTCATTCAATATGCGTGGCGCTGGTTTCGCGTTAAGTCGATTTCATTGCCACATGGCCCTAAACATTAATGTAAATTGTGAAATATACGATCTGAGCACATCCGCACTTACCAGAGCCTTCAGTCACATAATAAACTTATTATTTATGGCATTAGATTTCCGCATCGGTTTAGTTTCTAATTAATTTTTAGCCCAGAATAAATTCCTCAATAATAACACACAGTAAGCCAGTCTAGTATACCCTGTACTAAATGGATAACAGGTCCACAAGCGTGTAATGGTAGTTGCAAGTGTTCAGGACAGGGTAAAGATGACCTCATAAAGCAAATATATGTTGAATAAAATAATTATAGATAATGCTTAAGTATAAAAAGCACAAATTTTAAATAATTTTTTTTAAATATATATATGTTTTCATATGCAAACAAGTTATAGCAGTTGACTATAGGCTATCTCCTAGTCATTTACTCCCAATTAAAGTACTCCTACGTGCTTTAGTTTTGTATTGGTTAATGCAATCGACGTCTACGGCCAAGTCAATTGCACTAAATATTTGAAACGACCTGGCTTAAGTATGCCGGCACTGATTGAAATTGAATAAACCTCAAGGTAACCCTAAGCCTGTTTGCCTGAGTCCAAAAGACGGACTGACAGACGAAAGGACGGATGGACGAACGGACAGACTGTTGAGCTGTGGCTGGTTGGGCTGCTTCAAGTTCGGCCCGTAATCACAATTGGGCATAGCAAATTAATTGAGTTGTATTATGTGAGCTACTTGTAATATACATAGCGCAAAACCCCAACTAGCAGTAATGACAGCAACAACAACAACAACAACAACAACAACAACTAAAACAACACCAACAACTATGCAACAGAAGTCGTTAAGTGAAACCCAAAATATTTCACAGCACCAAAATGACCAAATGCAATAATACAATAGCGCCAGCAGCTGCATTACAGATACACATACAGCTACAGATACAAATAGCAATTCAGATACAGATAGCTATCAGCATGTACTAACAGACATGCTAAATATTGCAAACATGTGAGCATTGCGTCCATGTGCCATATAATTATGGCATTAATATTCCTATGCAAATATATGCACATTGCATTGTTACACGCCTGAAGCCCCCCTCCCCTAACAACACCTCCAACCCTGATCACTACCCTTTTCATATTTGTGCTTTTGCTGTGTGTGTGTGTGTTTGAGAGTTTGTGCGTGCCTGTAAGTACCTTTGTTCATTAATATAATTATAATCCTTGCGGGCGACGGTTATTTCTGTTTAATTCTTATTCATTAAAACAAAGTTGTAGATGATAAAAAGCTTAAAAAATTAAATTCATGTTACGTTAAGTGCAAGGTGTTATTCGAACGGCCTTGTATAGGGTTTTAATTACTTAACGGACTTAACAACAATCAACCTCAACCGACCGTCGACCGTCTGTTAGTCTCTCAAGGATGCATATTATAGCTTGCAGGCAGATTAAAAATATATTTATAACGTATATACAAAAATAATCTAATCAATAATAATCAATAATGTATAATATTCTTTTAATTTTTTATTACTGCCCAATACAAATTAGATAGAAAAATGTTTAAACATGTTGAAAACCAGTTGAAGAGAATATGTTAACTGAATTTTGTAGATCGATTTTTGATTCGGGTCTTACAATTCCACAACGTACTGGCAAACGTATCTAAATAGCTTTAGCATTGAATAGCTTTTAAGCAGCGTTCGAGTTCGGATTGAATGAATGCCGGGCCACAAATGAATGACGATGTTCAGTGCTATCTAATTTCTGTTTGTAGTGTGCTCCTCTACCTCTGTTTTGGGCACTTCATTGATGCACCATCGCTCTCAGTTGCATTTGCTGAAGCATAACACAAACAGTTGCAGCTACAACTGCAGCTAGCATATTCTATGCTATTTGCCACCCAGACAGCTCCTCAGTTTCAACTGGCTTTAGCTGGATGCTGTAATTAACCATGTGTCCGTTGCTGTGGTCGTTGCCAACAATTAGTAATAGATATTTGGCAAGTTAACAATGCATTGCGAGGAGCAGCTCTGATGCTCTGATGCAGCGGAGCAGGAGACGAGGTGTTCGCCTGAAGCGCGCTTCGGTTATGGATATGGTGAGACGAGTATTATGTGCCTGCTCTGGTTGCCGCACTAATAGGACTCGGCTGGGACTTTCAGGAAACACAGCTGCAGGAGCTGCTGCGGTCTTTGGTTCACCCTGTATTGACGGTAAATGGGTAGCAATTGAGTATAACTTGTATATGCTTGTTTTAATATTTAAAGCTATCATAACTTTGATGAGGATTAGGATTTAGTCATGGATCTGAAATTAACTTTGCATTACAGCTTTTAGGGGCTATATTGTATAATAAAAATCAGACCAAATACATATATCAAAAGAGCTATCAAGAGATAGTCACAGGGTACCTTTAAGTGGGGCACTGTCAACAACTCTTTTTCCTACTTGTTCTTCCCGTTGTTCCAGCTGCTGCAGCTGTGTCTGTGTCTGTGGAATATAGTAAAATTAGTTGCCTGCGGTAGCTGATGGCTTTAATTGGAAAACAAATACAAATACAAATGCGAGGAGCTGGCAAAACGAAAATGCATTCACAGTTCGCAGTGCACAAAATAGAAAAAAATAAAGAGAAAATGGGGGCCAACGCCCAATTAGAAGCCTATTAGCCGGGCCCATGCCGCATCCCCTGCCCACTAACTGTTGCTGCAGCTGTAATTGCAACAGCGAGCGGTGCTAATTTCGCTGCCTGCCCCAAAGCGAGGCTACAAATTATTGCGCCGACTAATGAATAAATATCTACATAAGCCTCTGCGAGCTGCACCTAATTAAATGCATTTTTGTAGCCTGCCAAATCCTGTCGGCAACTTCGGCTAGATATCTAGAGGATACTTTATGACTTTATTATCCAACACTAAAAGAAAAAAATTCAACAATTCAATTTTGTATATAAATCAATCATGGATTAACATCAAGTTTATATTCACTTCAAAAATATAAAATGAGTACATGGTATTATATATGTATATCTTGTATTATAATCTTATCTCATAGGTATTAAAACAATATATTGCGCTAAGTGTAGCGCTCTGCGTCTATTAGGTTCGATATATCTCGATATAAAATTAAATTCTCCTCTCTCTTGTTGGCCCCAATTGTTGCTGTTGTATTTTTGCGGTGTTGCTGGCGTTGAAGCTGCACTAATAAGAATGCACAAACACTCTCACACACGCTAAATTTATAGCAAAAAGGCAGCTTTCTGCGTGTGAGTGTGTGTGTGTGTGTGTGGCTGCTGTTTGAGGCATGCCACATAAACTTGCCGCTGTTATTGCAGTTGCTTTTGCCTGATATTTAAGCATTGTACAGATGCGTTTGTCTGCTGACTACGATATTTAAATCCATGTCGATGTTGTGGGTGAGTTTGATGATACGCTGAACAAGAGCTGGCAGCAGGACAGACCAGAAAGCGGTAGGTGGATAGAGTGGTTGGGTAGGTTGGGGGGGAGGGGTCTTTGCGCTGTTGGCTTTTGTATGCGCATTAATGCAACGACTCTCATGTTTATTCACACACAAATTTTCAGCAAATGCAGCGCATACTAACTGCGGGCGATAGTAAGCGGATGCGGATACATTTACCAGTCAGATATAAACACACACACATACACCAACAAACACCGCACACCGCATACATTGACAAGCTGCTTTCGCCCCCGGAATCAGCTTCTGTTTCTGTACCGAGCTTCAGCTGGAAATGCGCTTTACATTTTGCACACGCTAATACAATTTAATGGTCGCATTAATTTGGCGCATCTGTTGCATTTTAAAATACACACACACATACACACACTCACACACAGACACTGAAGCCCCTTTCCCTGGCTCATTGTCTGCTCACACACAAAGGGAAACCGCAACTTGGGGCAGATCGCCTTGTCGCAGGGTGGTTAAAACATTTGCCAACTGCAAATAAAGTTAAATGCATTGAAAAATACAACTAAATATTAATTCTAGCAATGGCAAAAGTACACTACACAACACACTCTAATGGCATGGGCGTGGCTGCAGCGCCCCCTTGCCTGGCAATAGCTACAAATTGTTTTGCTAATAGCTTCTGTTTAACCGTTAACATAAATGAGACAATTATTTGTATAAGTTTTCATTATATTAGTATCTCTCTTAAATGCATGCTTGAGTTTTATATTTAGTATGTAAAACATATTGACTATTGGAAAATAAAGTCATAATTGAATATTTTTGTTGTTGTGATTGTTTACTCAAAAAACTTTGGAAGTATGTTTCTGTAGTAGCTTTTAAAGTTAATTTCCAATTGAAAAATGCAATGTATATTTCTTGAAACTGTGAAAAGGTGTAAATTATTTAAATTTTTCACGACCCTAGTGGACCTATCTATAGTTTATATAGTTTAACCGAACTTAAATTCAAAGCTAATGACTTGTTTAGCATAAAAAGATAAAACAAATTTAATGTACGCTTTTATTTTGTAATCAAATATTTACAAATTCTCATACAAACTTTTAACAAAGAAAAAATTATTTAAAATTAAATACAAATTCTCTTTTCTGCACTTTTTGCACCTGCACAACTTCAAATGAATTTTCTAATCAAACTGCTTATTTTGCCTTGAACGTTTCAAATTTCATTGTGATTTAATGAAAATTTACATTTAGTTCCGCTCAAATACATATCACGCGACAAGTACATGTGTACAGGGCACGTATAATTTTTGCGACAAAATTATAATTCCAACAGCGATTGCTGCCAATTAGGCTGCTTTTGGATTTCTCTGTTAATGTTTGCATATTACTTCTGCCCAATTTGGCGTTGATGCAACATTTCGGCGACATTATATTCCCTTTCTGCCTTTCTCTCTCTCTCACTCTCACTCTCTGTCTCTTTTCCGGTTGCAGTTTACTATCTGTTGTAATGCGCAGTAAATGTCAAAATTAAAATATTAAAAGTGGCAGGCAACAGGCAACGAACTCGACTTCGGCCAATGCGCCCGGCCCGCCACGCCCCGCCATGCCCCGCCCCCCTTTGGTTTTTGCCGCAAACCAATCTCTCAGTTTGCCCTGCCGCAGCTGCCACGCTGCTGCCATGTTGCATGCCAGGCGTTGCACTAAGCGGATAAGCGCTTGTTAAATTTTTAATGCGTTGCATAATTTTTAGTTTTACGCGCATATTTGCCACAAAATATTTTAATACAAATTTGCGTCAACGTTTTATTGTTGTTGTTTTTATTGTTGCTATGCGAATCGAGTGTGCGGCATATGCTAAGTGCAGCTGCTTTACGAAATGAGCTTTATGCATGCCACGCCATGCGGCATGCCGCACTAACTTTGGCCGTGCAACAACATTCGGTTAATCCGTCAATGATGCGTTTATTTGCTGATGGCCAGAATTCGCATAAGAATCGGAAGTTTTTATATTAATTTTCATTTTTGCTGCGATGCGTGTTTTTCTACCCTATATTTAATGCATATAAATAAGGATGGGTATATTGCAGAGGGGCCTTTAAACTTATTAAGTATACATAAAAAAAACATTAAATGCCAATTAAGGAAATTGAGATTCACTATTGAAAAGTTGAAGTGAAGGGAAGTGAGGCACAAAAGTGTGTTTAATGCAAAATACTTAGCACAGGGTATCTCTTAGTCATTGTATTTTACATTATTTATGCCTCCCTTTCAGTCTCTGTACTTGTTGGGCATTCTGCATTTTAATCATAAAGTCCTTGATAAACATTTTTCAATTAATTTTTATTTGCTGCTGACGACATATCTCGATGCGCTTACGCACATATACATATATATTTATATATATATATATATATATATACATATATATATATATATATATATATTTATGTATATACATATATGCATCAGGCTCCTCTCTCCCACTCAGACAACAGGCCAGCGTGCCAGCAACAGCAGGAGCTCCTTTATCTGTTTCACGTATTTCTTTAACGGATTTCCACTTGTCTCGCTTTTTGAGGAAACTTGTCGAGCTGACGTACGCATTGTCAAGCACACTCACTCACACACACATACTCGCACACATGCAGTAAAAGAGAGTACCATATCAGCAGGAACACATAAATATATTCGACCCACAATAAAAACTGAATAACATAACAGCATTAAGCTAAGTACGCATCACTTGAATACCCTGTACGAAAAGTGCTGCGAAATGTAAAGAAAAATGTCTTTTTTTTGTATTTGATTCATATAAATTCTAAGACATTTTTTTTTTAAATTGTTACTTTGAATAGAATAAAAAAAAAGGAAATTGATTTTCATAATTCGCCATGTAAAAGATACAAAAGAAGTATTTAAAAAAATGAATAAATGAATTTAATGTAGAAAATATTTCTAAAATTTAGTACTGTATTTGAATATTTATATTTAGGATTCTGAGAAATAAGAATACTCCTTCAAATTAAAATCGTTGACTTTAGAAGGGCTTAGACAATGTTAATACTTGATTTGAGTAGGAAACTCTTGGAGTTTTTCGTAAGTATATCTGTTACTCATACACTTGATGCACACACACACACACACGCACACATGGTCATGGACTTAACATTTTAAGTAATTTCTTAAACAACAGGTCGCCATTGCCGGCGTGGTCCTTGCATTATCCTGTTCCTCCTGTTGCTCCCTTGTCTCCCTACGCCCTGCCTCGCGCCTACTGACGCTGTAACTGACGCTGAGTGGCACTCAGACTCACACACACACACACACACACACACTCATACACACCCACACACATGCAAATTGAATTTAATGTCTTGTGCCGTTGAACGAGAGGCAGGCAAAACAAAATGAAGGAAACGCCGCGTTGTGTTGCAAGCAGCCGTGGCAAGAAATGCGACGCACAAATAAATACACAGAAGTACATAAATTTAAATTATTTTTCGTGGTTTCATTTGGCCGCCTGCGTTTTTATTTATGCTTTTTATTTTATTATGCCTGTTGCCCGCTTCTGAGCCCTGTGTGTGTGTGTGCTCCTCCTTTGTGCGCGCTCCACGTCATGCATTTCAACGTCCTCGAGGCCACGGCGAGACGGCACACTTTCTCAGCCAGTATTTGCAACTACATACATACATAGACTGTCTCTGTAACTGTATTTGTATCTTCAACTGTAACTGTAACTGTATATGTATTTTTAGCTGTTACTGTCGTTGTCGCTGTCCCTGTATCTGTATCTGTATCTGTAGCTGCTTATCTGCGGCTGTCTCTTAGCCAACTATGCGACCACAGCAAGTAACACACACATACACTATGACTCGTCCTCAGCCTCTTTCTTGTGCTCTGCATAAAGCATGTTAACTGGGATTTGACAGCTCGTAAATAATATTTCGCTTGTTTGTTGCGTTGCTCTTCGAGAGCAACGACTGCCACAAGGACAGTGCCGCACAGTGGCACCAAAATGCTGAGTCACCAGTTATTAAATTGAATATTATTCTTTATTCCATACGCTCCAAATGGGCTGGGCTTACCGAAATCAAATTTATTGATATTATAAATTTATTAATTTTTAATAATTACTTTAGGTAAAGGAGATTAAAATTACATTTTTATTCACTAATTTATTGCACCTACAATCAAAAACTTAGCTTAACCTTTTTCTCGGTCAGAAATCAATAAGGTATTAATACTTACACACATACATAGAGATTTTAATTAAACCCAACATAAATATCAAACTAATATCTTATTCTTTTGAAATGAAAATAAGTCTATTTATAAATTGTACAAATTGCTGGAATGTAAATTAATTTTTCCCATTGTACGCCCGCCCGCCCACACCTGACGCTCAAAACCATGAAACGCATTTCATTTTTAAGTTTATTTTTTTTTCCATCTTCTTGGCTCTTGTTTAAGAATCTTTTTACATGACACATGTGAGCTCGGTGGACGTGGATGGAGAAGGGGAAGGGGATGGGGACGGGAACGGAGACGGAGACGTTTGCCGCTCTTGCTGTGGATGTCTTGACATGTGCCTGTGCGCTGTGCGAGTCTCATCATCGGCAGCACCACCCACGCATCCATTCAGTTCCATATCCACATCCACATCCACTCGCACATTGAGTTCCTATAATGGCGTGCTGCTTATTAAATTTTCATGAGGATGTCGCGTGGGTATCTCATTTGGTCGTTCGTTCTTTGCGGAAGTGGATTAAAATTAAAGCGCTGGCTGACTTCAAACGGCGCTTTAATTGCAGCTAACGGGAAATGGCATGAAAACTGGACGAAACGGAAAATTCGATTGCCAAACCGAATTAAAACGCGGCCAAAGACAAAGCGCAAAACCTAAAAACAAAAATGCAGCTCAAATGGAAAATGTGAAACCACAAAAGAGATTTCGCCAGACGGCTGGCCAAAAACCCGCAGACGCGCTCAACTGGAACAAGATGACGATGGAGACGATGGAGACGATGGCGACGATGGTTCTGCGAAGATATCGAAGGTCGTCTCGGCAGTTGCAGGCGGTTGAGTGGGCGTGGCCGCTGGCAATCAGACATGCGGCAGCTGGCGCTTGTGCAGTGTGTGAAAGAAACGAAACGTAGACGATAAAAATAATACGAGAGGCAATTTCGATTTATTGACAGGTGCTCGACTTTATTGAAACGTTTAACTTGAAAGCCCAAACGAGGCGAATACACACAAACACAAACACACACACATACACACACCCGGAGAAAACCACAGGCGTAAAGTTTTTCTGTTGCTTTTCTTTTAAAATATTTTATAATCAGGTTATCTACAATTGAAATGAAAAAATGGTTTATAGAAAAAACAATTTCAAAATATGTATATGTTGTTTTCCAACATACCTCACACATTTTCTTTAAGTGTACTTGGGCTTTTCAGAAACACATGCAAAAATTGTGCAAAACGATAAAAATTATGCGAATCTGTTATGATTTATCAATGAAAGTTTAGCGAGAGCAAAAGCTGGCTTAAATTTGATGGCCATGTTGTTGGCTGACTAAGCAGGAAAGAGAGTCAGGTTTACTTGTGCTTAAATTTAATTAGGGCCCACACATCCTGTCTGACGCAGGGACACGCACTATTTGTTATGACTGGACGCGTTGCGAGAGCGCCCAAAAAGTACGTGCAATTCTTTTTTGCGGCACGTGCCACGCTGGCATGCTTTTATCAATTCCCCTGCATTATTAAATAATCAAAATTGAATAGTCCTAATTCGAAGCGATGACAGGGTGCAGCACCACCAGCACCACCAGGTGAGCAGTTGATGGGCTGGCTACACATATGCGAGGCCACGTGGCGGTCATATACCATACACACATGCACACATACACTGACAGATATACTCGACACACAAGCACAATTGTGGTTTTCCTTTTGTCGCTTCCGTTTCCGCATAATTTTTGCAAACGGAAAGACTTGAGAGCGTCGCGCTTACAAAACATTTGTTAAAGACGGAAAACGACAAACGCAGACAAAAGCATAGCCAAAAGGAGTGAATGAGATAGCGAGAGAGCAACGCACACTAATTCCGCTTTTAAGCTTACATAATTTTGTACCTTGAGCAACCTTGGGCCTGGCCCTTGGACCGCACCTGTCCAATGCGGGCACGTACGAGCACCAAAAATGTGACCCCCTCCCCCTTTTCCACTCCATCCTGAGCCTTTCCCTTCTGCTGTTCGTTAAGCGTTTGGAGCAGAAAAGGTTGCATGTGATTTGTGTCAGCCAAGCTAGGCGAGGGCAGGCCGTGGATGCCAGGATGTGGCAGAGACTATATATTATGGCGCCCGGCGACAGTTACAACAATAAAACATTACGGATGTCTTGTCGCTTCAGTCTCGACCAGAACTGGAGCGGCAGACGACGCACCTGCAAATGGGCAACTGGCGGCAACTGGTAATGTAGGAGATGCCAGGCATTTTCTTGTTATTTTTTCTCTTCATGGCAGGCGCGCGGAATTATCCTTGTAGTTAATGTCGAGTCGGCCGTCTCATCATTTTACAAGCCTTTTTTCGCAGGCGACGCACGCGCGCACAGTGGCATTAAAACCTATTTGATCTGGGCGAACAAACGATTAAGTTCGAATTGCGTGAAATTTAACCACTGTGCCTGGCTGGCTGGCTTTACGTCCTGTTGTAGTTGGGCGACCATACACAAAGATAAGTAATGCCTTTTGTCCGTTCTTCCTCCCTCTCTCTCTCTCTCTTTCTCGTTCGCTTGGCTTGGTCTGGCGGTTGACTTGCAAATATCGCGTTACGCATACGCAACGTTCGCCAGGTGGAAGTGACAATGACAATGCATTTAAAATTCATTAATTGAGCGCAATTTCATCTGAGATCTGGCATCCTGGCACATCCTTTGTCCTGCAACTGGCAAATGTGGCCAACGAAATGGCGGCTTGCCTTTATTCCCATTTTGGAAAATTCACTAACAAAAGTTTACTTCACGCTGCATAAATTAATTGAGTGCTCAAACAACAGACTCTCTCTTCTTTCGGTTGTCTAGCCGAGGCTGTGGCAAGCCACACTATCGAAAACTTGCAGCCTACCGCCCTCCATTTATGTGCCCCATGGATGACCAGAGTCGAGTTGAGTCGAGTCGAGTTGAGTTGAGTCGAGTCGAGTTGAGTCTTGGCTGATGCGGCGGCCTCTAATGCATTTTTCATGGCATTTTTCGCACTTCCTGCTCTCGTTCTCATTATTCTGTGATGCAATCGAATTAAAATTTATGACAAAACCATTAACAAAGTTGCCGCCTGTGGGCGCTGCCAGTCAACCATTTGCCAGCCTGATAGAGAGACCCCCAGCTAACGAGGTCACATGCAAAACTTTGCCCACAGATCTCACAGAAAGCCGTGACTGTAACTGAAACCAACCCAAGCCAGCCTTCATGTGCGTGCCGCGAGGCGTCTGCGGTTGCTGCTGCCTCAACTTTTTAAATAAATCGATGAACGCAACGATTTAAATGTCGGCTGCAATTAGCTTGGCACGAGTAACCGTTGTTGCATCTTTTTTTTATACACCCTATACCCTCAGGGGATGTGTTAAAAGGGGTATGTTTATTTGTGCAAGTCAATTGAAAATGAAACCAAAAAGTTTAACATTGACTTTATACTTTAAAAACTAAAAAGAAGAAGCTTGTTCTGCCAACTTCCCAGTGTTAACTTCGTGCATAGATTGTACTGGGTATCATCTAGTTGATCACATATTGCCAGTCAAGCTGTGACAGGCAAAACTTATACACTTGCCAGTGGCTGCAGCAAAGTTGGCCCTGCGTTAAAGTTGGCTAGATAAAGAAAGGCTTCAGCGCTCGATTGGGAATCAATTGGCTGGCGATCGTGGGAACGATTTCAAAGCTGGTATTTCCCGCAGGAAGATTTGGCGTGACGCCTTCCCGGGGATTGCCCGTTAATGCGATAAATGTTGAATGCTTTTTAATGCTCGATGCTCGATGTTCTATTTGCACATACCGCAAATGTCTGGCCGCCAGCAACCAGGTCCAAGCAGGACCAAAGCAAACTGGCCGCGTGTGCTGGCATCTCAGACATCTTTGACTGCGTCTGAAGGTGGAGCTGGCGCTGAGGTTGTTGGTGGTGGAGTTGCTGCCGCTGATGGAGGCCCCACGAAGCATGGGCCTCTGTCGTCTGGCAATTGCGATAAAATGCTTCAATGTTCTCTCTTATTGGCTGAGCGTGAGGAATTTTTATATTAATTTATTGCTGCGACTCTGAAGACGTGCGCCGAAGGAAGGCGGGCGCCTGGAGGCGTGGCATGTGCGTGGGCTGGGGCAATCGGTTCTGGCTTTTAAATTATGAATTGGATTGGCAGTGGAACTTGGCCTGGCCAGGAGCTTCGTTAGCTGTTTCCTGTGTGCCGCTTTAGCCCCAGCAAAAGTTGCAAAAGCGCTGAACAATTTTTTTATTATAATTTTTTCTTTGCTTTTTCTTTTTTTTTTTTTTTTTTTTTTGTTTTTATTGCGTTTGTCGGATTCGGTTTTAATGGCTTTTTAAATGCCAGCTGATAAATGGCCAGCTGCATGACAAATGAGATTTCCGCCTGTAAAGTGTTGCCAGCCAAAGTTGTTCGCATTGTGTTGTTGCCGCCGCTGTTGCTGTTGTACAGGGTATTTCTTTATGCTTTGTTGCCCGGCCGATTATTTACTTGTATGCCAAGCAGCTCATTAATAATTTCGGTGCATAAAGTGAAACATGTTTAACTCCGAAATTGAAATGCCACAGCATTTTCATGATGTCCATTAAAAATGTGACAGAGACAGAGAGAGAGAGAGAAAGAGAGAGGGAGAAAGAGAGAGCGTCTGGACATTTGGGATATAAATATGTCAGGTGTTTGTTGTTTTCTTTTGTTATAATAGTTGTCGCTTCTTTCAATGCCAACCACATGCTTAGGCTAACAATCTTGGGTATGCCAACATTGCGCATACGCCGCGTGGCCCATATTCAAGTAGCCCATTCCCAACGGTGGCACAACCGTTTGGCATCAAAATTAAATGGCATTTGTTTCAGACCGGCAACTAACAAGCTACCAAGCAAGCAGTCAGCCAGTCAGATAGACAGTCAGTCAGAGGACTCCCTTTCGTTCCCAGAGGGGGGGGGGGGGGGGGGGGGGGGGGGGGGGGGGGGGGGGGGGGGGGGGGGGGGGGGGGTATGACAACGGGGGAAAAAGACACGACGAGACAGAGCCAACTTTTCGCGTAATTTCACGTATTTTGTGCAAATACACTCAAATATGCCACAACAATAACACAAACAACAACAATAACAACTTGAGGCAGAAAAAAATGAATATTTTTTTCTGGCGCATTTGCCTAACAACTTGTTATTGTTGTTGTTGTTGTATTTGTTGATGTTGCTGTTGCTGTCGCAGTTGTTGTTTCTAGTTGTCGCACAGCCCCTGTGAACCGACTGGGGACTGTTTGTCAGTTTTTACGTAAAATTAAATTTTATTTATTCATACATTATTTTATTTTATTAATGCGTCTGCTGGGCAATTTGCAAATCAAGCGTATAGCATAGCACAAAGGGCATATGAACACAGATACATACAAACATACATACATGTAGATGAATTTCACAGGAGTCGAGACAAAGACTTGTGAATTATTAGAGCCTTTTGTTAAGGTTGCCCAGAAGAGTCTCGAATGAGCTGCGTTTAAATATTTGTAGTAACAATATCGATTGCATGCCAGAGCAAAGCAGAGAAATAGTGTGTAGAGAAAGTGAGCGAGTAAGAAAGAGAGAGAGAGAGTGAGAGGGGGGGGGGGGGGGGGGAGAGTGCTTTTAAACTAATTGGGTCACTGAGCAGGACAATCACATCCTTCCGTTTGCTTGGCTCAAAGCAAACAGCAAATGTCTTCGATATGACAAAAAGCGCAACTTCATGCGTATTTGTTTGGCTCTAAGCATTGTCCTTCAAAGGCCAACGTTGGCTTTGAGGGGCTCCGACAATGACGCTGCACTTTTGAGCCAGCTGACAATGACAACACAAACACACACACACTGGGCGGGGCTGAGCAAGTGGAAAGCCCTGATTCAATATTGATAATTCTGAAAAGAACACTTTAATGAACTTGCGATGCGTGTTGCGGCCATAACCGAAATAAAAAGTGCATGTAAGCTTTATAGAAAATTAGTGAATGAACACTGAAAAAAACACACATTTTATTCCTTCAAACGTATTTAATGTGGCGTAATATTCCTTTTTGTGGGATTAAAGAAACTTTTAAATGAAAAACTTAAACTTTAATAAACTTTCAGCTTGCCCACACTTTGGCAACGCTTGTTACTTAATTTAATTACAAAGTACTCAGGGTTTTACAAATTGTACTGACACGCTCTTTTTTTTACATCAAGTCTAGCCATAAATAGTCAATAAATATTCGTGTCCGCAGAAATAAAATTGTAAAGTCGAAAATGAGTTGCGTTTCTGTTGGCCTTTAAGCCGCAATGTAAGAGTTTCAATTTCGTTTTCTGGCTCGTTGTTGCTGGTATTTTGCTATTGCTGTTGGATAGTCTCTAAGCTGAAAGTGATTTGCCGTAACGATTGTGGCTCTCAATTTACTCGTAAAATTGTTGACAGCAGACAAAAAGAAAAAATAAAAAAAAAAAACCCAAAGAAAAACTACAAGGGCAGAAGAAAAGCTGTAGCATAAATCCAGGCGCTGCGGCGTACGCTTAAACTGATTTTTATGCCAGGACTGGGCAGCAGCAGGACAACAATAGTGCGTAAAGAAGGGGCAAATTGTCTATTTAGAGGAGAGGCGAAAAAAAAGGGATACAAGGTCAGCGCGCACGTCCTGCGGGCATACAGACAGAACGGCAACAACAGCAACATTCTAAAGAAAACAAACAGTTCGAGCTCGGAGCCGACTTAACGACCCTCAACATTTTATAGACTATAGACAAACTCTGAATAATTTATGCGCCATAAAAACGAAATCGAATTGGCGTTGGCGTTGGCGTTGGCGCTGCTTTTGGTCCCTGCCTTTTTAAAGGAGTCATCAGGAGGCAATTTATTGCGACTTGACCGCTGGACATATGTGGCTTTTATAGGGCCCAGGTAACCAAAAACATGCAGACGCTTATTTTATGCAAATTAGTTTTAAATGACAACAGCAGCAACAGAAGCAATAACAACAACAACAACAACGATAACGGTCAAAGTTGTTACATAAATTTTGTCACTGCTGAAAAATAAATTAAATTAAATGAAGTTAAAAGTGCTGCACACAATAACCCAAGCAACCCACATTTTGGCCCACTCCGCGGGCTGTTTGCCACCGCGATAAATTTCATTATTGGCCCATGACCCAAAAATATTTGTTTATTGCTGGAAAATGTATGCAAAATAGCTTAAAATGATACGCGACCAGCCCGAAAATGCAATGAAAATATTTACACTGCAATTTCGTAATCAAATTAAAGTTGCAAATGTTAACAAAGCGCTTCAGCGCTTGCCAGCGACAATGTTTTGATTATTATTAAAGCAAAACAAAAAAAACACAAACTTTCGAGTGCCACCTTTGTGGCAAATTAGTTTTGCTTTTTTAATGTCAACCTTTGGCACAACCAAAATCAAGTTGAAGTGCTTTAGTTTAGAGTGTGCCGAAATAGAATATTTATGGTAAAATAAAATATCAGCAACTAGAGAACGCTCTTAATATATGTACATATGTGTATATATAAGAGAAGTGTTTGTTATTTACAAATTCATAGGCCCGACGTTGTCCGCATTTTAACCAACTGTCACATGCCAATTTTTAACCCATTTAAAAGAATATAAATATGAGTTTGATTGAAATTGAAGCAACGGGACTCGCGCAATGGAATTTAATTGAAAGATAGTTTTCCGATACGAGAAGGCACATGAAATTGCAAAAATCTCGCGGCGCATTACGTGATCTCGTTTCCCAATGCGTTTGCTATTGTCTTGGCCCGGTTTGGTTTGGTCTTGACTTCACTCGGGCGCAATAGTCGCAGTCGCAGTCGCAGACGCAGCCAAAGGTGACGTGACTCGACTTGAACGTGCGCCCCATTAGTGACATCTAGCGCGTTTTTTGGGGCACCGGGTGATGCGGCAGGGTACAACGTAAACATGATCATCATGCATGCCGTGCGCCATTCACGTTGCCGCATGAAAAGTGGAAAATCGGGTTAACAGTGCCAAAAACGCAGACAATGGCAACAGCACCAAGCAGCAGAAGCAGCAGCAACAGCAGCAGCACACACAACAACAACATCGATAAATCGGCAACAAAACATTCCCCAATTCCATACCCGCCTCAGTCAGCCTCAGCCCCAGCTCAACCTCCCTCATCTATTCTCTTCTTCTATCGCTGACTGCGTGGCATGCCACAAAACGAAGCGCGCAGGTCGTTTGGCTAAAATAGATTTAAAATTTATAAATTATGAGCATTTGTTGCAGCAAATTGAAATGTTACGTTGCCAGCGTGCTGATATTTCTATTCGAGCTGCTTTAAAATAATGTCAGAGCAGAGAATTGCTAAGGAAACGAGTTTGTAGGAAGGCTTTGTAGTCGGAAGGCAGTTGGTTTTATCTGTCGTGAGCCTTAAGAATGGGTTTAGATTGTTTGTGAGCTAGCAAATGAATATATATCATTCTCGTTGTGAAGATAATTAGCCTGATATCTTTTATGCAACTATTTCAATGCTCCTTTACCTGCATCAAAAATTAAAAACTAAATACCCAAACCCAAGTACTTTAATCATTTTCTAGGCATTTCATTTTAATGCCTAAGGCCCTATGTTTCTGGTCCTGTCGATTGCCCCCATAAAGCATAAAGCTGACTGTAATCTCCTGGCAGGCATATGCAAATACAAGAACCTGATGTTGTCAAGCCTCACAACAGGCTCCGCTTCGCTCAGCTTTTACATACATTATCCTGTCCAAAAAGCAAATGCCCAGCGGCACAAATGAATATGCCATCGACATAGGTAAACGCTTTTGGACTGCCGATGCCGGAAATTTTTCATCTTTTCATATTTTGTTTTTTTTCAAAAAGTATAAAATTCTTGAGATGCCTTCAAGGCAATGCTGGCTTAGCGTGGCCAGCGCTTAACTTTACTTAAAGTTTGCGCCCACATCCGCTTCACGGCACGTGTTATGTTCTGGGGGGTAGCCTCCGCCCTCTAATAAAACGGGGCAGGTGTTGCATGGACCGCACACACACACACAAACACACACACACCAAATATTTCAATAGAGCTGCGAAAGTTTCATTCACTTGACAGGTAAATGGGAGTCTGCGGAGTAGGTGTGGCGAATTTCACAATAACTTGGCCCAAGTGTAATTGTTACCGTTTAAATTTCCATTAAAGGACGCGCATAGGCAAATGGCTCGCACCGTTGAGGCCCGCGGGCTGCCAGGAAGTCGAAGCCGCTATACAAAATATGTCACAACATTTAAGCTGCGTTTTAGACAACCACAGCAACAACAACAGCAACAACAACAACAATGAAAGCGGAAACAATGGCGACGGATACAACAAAAGCGACCGCTTTGAAAAGGCCGCCCGCTATTAACAAACCATAAAGTAATTTCTTGCTTTCCTGCACGGAAATTAGACATTTTGTCAAGGGAACACTCATCTTGGACGCCGACGCCAACGTCGACTGCGACTGCGACTGCGACTGCGAATGCGACTGGGCTAACAATAACAAGTGGCAGCAACAAGGGGATGGATGAAGGTTGGCTGAGGGTTTGAAGCAGGACACTTGCTGCCAAGTTAAAAGTGAAAATATTATAATGAAGTATGTTGTTAGCTGTTTCGAGATTTTCAAATGTATCCATCAGTTATGATGGAGGGCGGGTATTAGGGGTTGTGTGCTGCTGCGTATTCGGCTCGTTGGTAAAGAACATTTTATAAGTAAACAAGCAGCGGCAACAAAAGTTTGTCTATTTAAAAAGTTTTGCGCTTCATGCGCAAAAGTTATAAAACATGAAAATATTTCTTAATTATTTTTATAAACAACGGCAGCTACTTCTCAGCCCTGGGTACTCGATACGGCCTAGGGGCGGCCTTCATATTCCCACCCCCTCCTCCCGTCCAGCCTAAAGCAGAGCGCGGGTCGATTTTGTGTCTTCAAGTTGTTTGTCTTGCCGATTTTTGAGCACATTTTGCCTGAGGTCAGGATTCTGTTTGATTAACATGAATACGACTACAGAAAAAGGGAACATTTTCCCGGTTTCAGTTTTGATTTTTGTTTCATTTTTTGTTTGTGCAACAAAAAAATTAAAAAATTAATTAGCTAGGCAAGAAAATATAAACTGTGGGATTTGCGAATTCCGAGAAATGTCTTCGGACTTACCTGCAAGTAAAAGAAATTGGAAAAGAGCTTAAGTTATTTTGTTAATTAATTGACCAATATTTGCTGGCAAATATTGAAATATGTATATTGTATATTTTTAAAGTCCCCCCCTCCCTGCAAAAAGCAGCCCGCCCTTGAACAGTAAATTTGATTGCCGTTATCTGCATTTTATGATGCTTTTGCGGTGGCATTTCCAAATGGTTTTTGATATACGACAGTTGCCGCCGCGGCCATGGCCATAAAATCTGCCAAATGGATAAGCGAAATGGCGGCTGAATTCGTATTTTCATATTGCAATTTCGAGTTGAAACCAACAACTGCAACTGCATGATTTATGCGCCAAATGAAAAACTACATTTTAAACAGCCAATGCAAATCGTCAACAAAATATTTAAGGTGACGTCTCGTTGAAGAGTTGAACAGGTTGCGGCCAATTGTCGAACTTTAAATGGGTGAACAATTTGTCTAAGAAGTGTTAAGGACTTAAGGCACTTAAGAGATAAGCTTTGGTTTTTGCCATATTCTCAGTGGAATGCTTAAAAGCATTTGTTTATAAGCTTTCAGCTTTATGTACCTGGTAGTTTATAAGTTTATTAAAACACCTTGAGTAGCAAACTCAAAGATAGAGCAACACATAACACAGGTAAACTTCTTTTACGACCCGATTTGCTTATATTTAGTAAGAGAGTCTTTTGCTAAGCAGACTCTTTTAATATGCTAGACTTGTTTAAAATTTAATGAGTATTAAACAAGTTTTCGACCGGCCCATTATTGGCCCAATACAACTAAATAAATTTACGTCAATTTAAATTTATAAACCTTTAAATCAAGGACAGCCAAGTATTATTGACACGCCAGCAAGAAATCTATAAGCTTTGTGGCCTCGAAGATGTTTTCTGTCATGCATTACACACATGATTATAATACATTTGTCCTTTTTAGTATTGTTTATTTAAATAGGGTTTAGTTTTGGGGTTTTTCACAAAGCTGAACAGCTTATTTGCATATATATACATATATATATATATATATATATATATATATATATATATATGTATGTATGTATGTAACAGAAAGAAACAATTGCGGGGCTGGGGCGGCTTATTAAACCGCCATCATCTAACGACCCGGCGACCCGCCTCTTCAATTATGCCCTAAAACCGATTCCTTTGTTTATATTTGTGTATTTTTTTTTTTGCTGTCTTGGATTTCTTGTTGTCTGCGAATGTTTGTGGCCTGCATATTTCGCCTTTTACGGCTAACTATACGACTTTTTGCATTGCCATTTTTCGCACACACACATACACACAATTTATTTTTTTCCCTTTTTTTTTTTCTCGTAAAGGCATTTTCCGGAGCCTAATGCAAACCTCTTTACCCTCTCTCTCTCTCAGTATCCCCTCTGTGCGCTTGGGTTTTCTTTGTTTGTGTTTTTTTTTGCATTTGTCCTCCTTTGGCAGCTTTGCACCCGCAACAACAGAAACAGCAGCAACAGCAACAACAGCAACAACAACAGCAACAACAGCAACAACAACAACAACAACTAGGACAACGTTCGCCAGAGAAACTAATTTCTTGCCATTTTCTCCCTTTTTGTGTTTTCGTGTGTAGCTCGCGGCTGTTAAGTTTTCCTTATTGTTGTAGTTGTTGCAGTTGTTGATGTTCCTGCTGTTTGGGGTTTTTCTGCAGTTTTGCGTTGGCACGCATTTTACTGTTGCTGCGAGTTGTTTGCATACCCTGTACGCATCGACAATGGTTAATAACCAGGGTAGCTTGTACTTGTCGAAACAGATAAATGAAATTTTAGAAGACTTCTTCTACTAAAGCAACTTCAAGGCTTTCAAATTTGTGTGCGCTTTTACATTAGTAATTCTGAGATAGTGGCACAGAGTATCTCTCAGTCGAGTAAAGCACATCGTGAACCCTTGTTGCTTGGCTTGTTAGCATGCCGCAGTTCAAATGGCATTTCCTGTTGTTGCTCGCTTTTGCCCGGGCAAAGTCCGCCGGGAAAGATATTTAAATTATTATTCGGCGTAGACAGAATGAATTTGATTGGGCCAGCTAAGTAACTGTACCCTCCGGGAATTTCACGTGTCTGCCCCATGTGGCCTTTGTGCGTTACACCTGCCACCGGCCAAATGAGTCGGACAGGGGCAGGGGCAGGTAACATCACCTGGTTTGCATTTGGCTGCCGAAAAAAGGGCAATCAGAGAGAGAGAGAGAGAGAGAAAGATCACAATGCGTGTTGCATTCAATTTTTGAGTGAATTTCTTGTTAATTAGTTGCAGTCTGTTTATGCTGCGTAATTTATGGCATCTGTTGCTGCCCCATCGACGCCGTCAACGTCAATTACAGCGTAAAGTTCACAGAGGCGTGCAACATGGTCATGACCGTAGTCGGAATTGGAAGCGGGCTCCACATCTACATCTGGGTCTGGGTCTGGGTTTGGGTTTGTCCTGGCTTTTGAGTCTGTTATGAATGTTCAATATAATTCACATTCAATTGCCATATACCAGCTTGTGGCTGCGGGGGCAGCGCCACATGTGCCCTGCATCCCAGGCATAAGGCTGATGGACACAATTCACAGCCACACACACACACACACTCACACACACTCGCACAGATAGGCAGGCAACCCTCTTGTCAGCAATGATGCTGCCGTAAACAAAACATTCATCAAAATTTTATACACTCAACATGTGCCTGCTCCCGGCTCCCAGTCCAATTGAGTCGCCTCCCTTTGCTGCCCCTGCGGCAGCAACAAGCTGCATGCTGCACGCTGCATGCTGCACGCTGCACACTTCACACACAGCCTCGGGCCGTGTTTATTTGTTTGTGTTTTCGACTCTGCTTCGATTTGAATGTTCTTTGAAAAATCACAACTAATTAACTTTGCCTACGGCTTCCAAAAAAAAAAAAAAAAAAATTATGACGGATCATGGAAAGCTGCGGCGGGGAGGCGGGAAAAACTGCTGCTGTTTGTGGCTTGGCAGCCAGATGTGTGTTGCATTGTTGCAAGCGCAGCATTTGCTGCTGCCTCAGCTGTGCTATAAATAGACAACATTTTCCCGAAACTGTTTCCGGTATTTGCTAATGTGTAGTTTATGGCCAAACAAAGCGACGACTGCGCTTAATGAGGCCCATCGCACAACGGTAAAATCAATGTGTGTAAACTCAGGTCAAAGGCAGGAAAATCTTTTAAAAAGTATTCCAATGTTAAAATTGATTTTGCTTTAACAAGACTAAAAAAAAATATCTTATTAAGATAACAATCTGTTTATCTCACAGCTTCTCTTACCAGCAAAAGCATTTAACTACATCTTAAAACTTTGTATGCAAAGTTTTTATATTCAAAGATTTTAATGCAGTCTTTAAGTCCTAGCAAAGTTCATCACAAACAGAGAATAAACACAAAAGTTTTCTGTTTAACTATTTGCAAATTTAACTGAGTACAGGGTATTTACCTTCTGTTAAACCTTTACTAAACGAAATATATGTATATTTACAAACAGAAAACCCTAAGCCCATTTTAAGCCCAAATCAGACGCCTGCCGGGCCTGCAAATGTGCTTCGAAATTTTTACAACACTTTTGGCCTGCAGCTAATGTTGGCCAAGACAAAAGAAGATTATTAGCCCAGTGCGCGCACTAAGATTTTTAGTGTCCTAATTGAAAGATACGTATTATTTTATTTGCTGGCAGGCAGCTAACGCAAATAGCGAAGAGGAGAGCTCGAGAACTTTTGCTTAATTGCAACAGCTCGGAATGGCAAAGTTCATAAAAATTTGTAATTTTTGCATTCGCCGTCTGCGGCTGTTGATTGTTTTCCGTCGGCTGGCTCATCTATTGTTCCAAGTTTTCCCGGGAATGTCGATGGGCGAGAGTAAATTCTTAAGAAACTTTTCATCATCAACAGTGACAGGCTCTGCCCCCAGCCGCAGCTGGAGGCAGGTAATGCTGCCGCTGCTGGCGCTGCTGCAAACACAATGAAAGTATTTATTAAAACAAACTTGGCGCTGTCCTTGTCTTTCCTGCGTTCGCTCTCGCTCTGCATCTCGCTTCAGTGGTCTGCAGTTGCATTTGTGGGCAAAGTTTGGCGCTGCCGCCCAGGCGCATAAATGTCACTTACGCGCTCCTTGATGCGGCAAGACGCAAGGCGTCATTGTTCGCAATTGCCACAGTGCACAGTGGTGCGAATGCATGGCTGAACGCGTTTCTAATCTCAAACAGAAGCCACTTAAACACTTAATCTCATCAGCGTTAAGAGGCGGACATGCAGAAATATATTGCAATTATTATCTTGCAACCTACAATTAAAATATTTTCCATTACTAACAATAAATTTAAAACTCTTTTTCTTTCCTTTTCACTAGACGCTCCACGGTGCAATTGCGAAAGTGACAATTTCGACAGCCCCACGCAGATATCCTTTCGCTGGGCGGCATTTAAGGAGTGAAAGGCGTCGGCGTCTGGCCAAAGTGTAAGTGCAAATTCAGTTTGGTTTAATTTCGACAGTCTGTGGTCGTTGCAAGCGACGCTGCTGCCGCAGTCGCTGCCGCTGTCGACGTCAGCGGCGCTGACCAAACGCTGTCAACGTTGTTGAAGTGTCCTGGTGTCGTGGTGTCCTGTGCGGCTGCTGCTGCTGCTGCTGCTGCTGCCCCCGACGACTTCTGACGTCGACTGCGGCGTCAGCTGCGATCTTTATTAAGTTTTCGCTTACTTTTCGCCGAGTGCGACAGAAAGTTTGCCCAGCCAAGTTTTGCCTTCAAACAATTTTCCCTTGTTTTTCTACATTTCGGCTTTTGTTTTCTGGTAAAGATTTCACTTGCTGTTTTGGCAACACTCCTTCACACCAATCACACCCGCACAGTTAGACAGACAGACAGACAGATTGAATATCTGGGAACTTTCGTTTTGCCAAAAGTTCTCAACATTTTTGTTGTCTATAGTTTTTCTACAAATATTTCTTTGCTAGTGTACAGTGTACCCAAAGCTATTTGCCTAGACTTTAGCTACATTTTAATTTTCAAAAGATATTTGGAAAACTAAATAATAAACTTTGCCAGAGTCCACGACGAAAGTTGATCAAATCTTGTCTAACACAGTGCACGAAGTTCCTATTGTAATTTCAAAATTCCCCTATATATAGAAGTTTCCATTCGCCCTGGTCTCACTGTACCACATTTGGATATAGTTGGTTGTTGTTGTGGATGCCGGTAACTGGGTTTATTTGTTCTCTGCAGCAAATATGCTCGATTGCATTTGAGTTATTGTTCGTGGCGCAGTTGACAGGCTCCTCCTTCTTCTCCATTGCATTGCCGTGCACGGATGCTGGACGCTCCAGCTCCGGTGGCCCAGTCAGGGCGTCTCCATGGTATCCACTCTCGGTGTCTCTTGGTCTCTTGTTGGGCAGCACATTGCACATTGCTTTGGTGTTCCCTTTGGCTGCCTGTGCATATTCAATATTTTGGTATTTATCTTGTCAGACAATAAAATAAAGCAAAGTACGCACATTGTACTACTATTGGACATGGAGACCACCAGCCAAATGCACACACACACACATGCACACAAACACACACACAGAGAGAGACACAGAGCAGAGCTATATGTGAAGTCTGCCTTGGCTGTATTGCAGTCTAGAAATAGGTCACTGGTGTCAGAGTTCCTGTCGGTGTCGGTGTTGGGTTCTCTGCATACCGTTGCATGCCACAGGAATGTGGCATGTTCGAATTTTCTTTAAGCGCCCATAGACCACGCTCTTGGCTTGGCTTTAAGCAGACATAAGCTGCAGGCTAGTCTCGACAGGCGAATCTCAGCTTAGTCCGGGCCGATCTAATATGCATATGAATATATTTATAAGCTGCACACAAAAAAGGGTTGCATTTTTATGTAACGGGATTCTCCCATACCGAATTTATCATTTGTCTCAATATTAGCTACAATTAAAAATATTTCTCTCTTTGAATTCATCAAGTTACACTGAGTAGGCGAATCTCAGCTTAATCTCAACAACTGATCATATATATATATATATATATAATTATCTATATTTTCTTTAATTTCCTTTATATATATATATGCATATATATTTTGTATAAGAATTATGTTCGAGCAACGTCAACTGATTGTGCCGCAGCTGGTGAAACTTTTGCTGGAATCCGACGAGGAGGACGAGACCTTTGGCCACTGCCTGGAGTTCGCCCAGGCGCGACTGGACAACTACTCGAAGCCGGTGAGCAGCCCGTCGGCTGTCTGGCACAATCTGGCCCACTTTGTGGACCGTTACCATTGCGAGCAGCTGCAGGCGCTGGCCGAAACAATCCGGGCGCTGGCCAATGTAATTATCGACGATCTGAACATGACGGACGGCCTGAAGTGGGCGGTGCTTGAGTTTATGCTGTCGGTGAACTTCAAGGCCTTTCGCTCGGCCCGCATACACCTCGAGGTGTACATGACACGGCGCCAGGAGATATTGGAAGACCTGGCAGCGGCCCAGGCCTGCTCGCGTCAGGAAACACGGCGCGAGCTCAATTTAAGCTCCTTCCGACAGCCGCTGGACTCGGAAAGCGAACGTTACAGCTGTCGCACTAGCTCGCTGGCGGGTTCACTTGAATTGTCTGTGGATGCCTGGCGGCATGGCGGCACTTGGCCACTGAGCGCACAGTCGCTGCAACGCCGTTATTGCCACAGCATGCAGGAGACGCCGCAACACAACTTCACCGATGCCCTCAATCAGTTCCAGCAGCCAAAGCCGCAGTCCCAGTCGCAGTCCCAGCCGCAGTCGCAACAAGTCAACAGCTCACCGCGTTCGCCAAGCTCGCCGATCTTGCAGCCAACAACATGCCGCTTTGCGTTGGCCTACGGCGAGTATTTGCGCCGCAAGCTTCACAACGTGCCGCTTGCCCTGCAGCTCTACGGCGAGGAGGGTTTTCTCATACGGGAGCTGCTCGCGCTGTTCTTTCTGCCCAGCGATTGTCATCATTTCGAGCTTGTCAATCATCTGATACAGCTGCGTGCGAATGCGCCGCTGAGTGCTGCGACCAGGCAGCAGGTGCTGCTGCATTTCCTTAAACCGCTGCAGTACATGCAGCTGCTGCAGCTCTATATCGATTGCTGCGAGACGCCCGGCGACGACGGCGACCAGCTGGAGACACTGATCGCCATGACGGGCGCACTGCGGCGCCTGCTGAAGCCCGTGGTGGAATCGCTAACACAATACGAACGCAACATGGCCCCGGACAGCTGGCTGTGCACGCTTACCGAGTTTCTGCTGGCCACCAAGGTCAGCTTTGAGCGGCTCCAGCTGCTGTGGAGCCTGGCCGCCGCCACCTACATCTCGTATCCGAAACACTTTAGCAATGCGCCGCATTCGCGCAGTCAGCATATACTCTGTTCGCTGCTGGAACTGACACAGGCTGGAGACGTGGTCGTTGGACGTCGGGCGTATGCGGCCGCAATGTTGTTGCACGTGCTGCAGGTGCATTGCCGCTGCCTGGATAGCTGGTGGCAGCTGGGCGAGTTCAACGACTGGCACGATGAGTTTCCCGCCCGGCAGCTGGAGCACGATGCACGCACCGAGTACGTGATGCGCGAACTGAGCAAGGGCGAGCCCTTTATGGAGACGTGCCGCATCTACAAGATCATCTGGAGGCATATCAAGGATGCGGGCCCCGCGCTTGCCGCGCTCTACGATGCCAAGCGTCTGGGCGACTTTGTGTCTGCGCACAAGCACATGCTGGAGCAGAGTCTCCACCAGCTGCTGCTCAAGTCCATGCACGTCCAGCTCAAGTACTACCAGGCGCAGGTGCCGCAGCGCGGCGACACAGCCTCCGATATATTCTGGCAGCTCAAAAACAGCGAGGACGAACAGCTGCGCTGCCTCTACTATGCGTACTACAAGGAGACTGTGCTGGACTTTCGCCAACCGGGCTACTGCAGCATCGATGAGCTGCTGCGTCGCTGCCAGAGCTGTGCCGTCTTTGCGCCGTTGGATGTGCTCATCTGCCAGACGCTGGAGCGGCTGCTGGAGCAGCGTGCGCTGCTGCTGAACAGTTATGTGGTGCATCTGCTGAGGGAACAGCTGCCGTTGGCCAAGACGCTGCAGCAGCTGCGATCTGTTTATTTGCTGTTCGACTTTGAGGAGTTTGCGGAAGAATATGCGGCGGCTTGGCGCCAATTGGAGCAAGGACACTTTGGCGAGGCGGCCGAATTGCTGCAAAAGGCGACGAATAGCCAGTGTCCCAGCCTGGAGCAGTTGTTCAGAGTGGAGCTGCCCAGCGCTAATCCAGCGCAGCTTAAGCTCCACTACAGCTGCGACGAGGCGCTTGCCAGCATTATCAGCGAGCAGCAGCTAAACCGCTACAACGACGCCTTTCGGCTGCGTCTGCAGCTGCAGGTGTCGCTGCACAAGCTGCAGCAGCTGCAGCAACTGCAGCAAGGTGAGCAGGCGGTCACAACGAATCTGTTCGAGCTGCAGGCAGCGCTGCTGAGCGCACTGCGAAGGCATTTGCAAACAGAGCTGCTGCTGGACGCGGCTACCAAGTGTGAGGCAGGATTGCCGCGCTGCAATTGCATCGTTCAGCTGCAGGAGCTGCATAGCGAGTTTGTGGACGCACTGGAGAAGAGCGTTAGGCAATGCGATCAACGCTTTCAGCATGAGCTGCACGATCTCTATGCCGTGGCACGGGTTTGCGAGTCTCTTTGGCAGCGCGTGGAGTTCCTTTTGAGGCACAATATTAGCGCGAGCGGCCTCACCGAATTCGATGTGCACTACGACGATGGGAATCGGCTCTATTTGGCCACGGTGAATGCCGCTTGCAAGGCCATGTTGTGCCAGCATCCGTTGAATTGAGCATCAATTCAAAGCCGTTCAATTAAGTTTGACGCATTTTCTAATTTTGATTGAAATTCACTATTTTTTTTTTTTTGAACAACAACTTTCGCAGCCGCTGTCGCTGCAAATCCGCAAATAAGTTTTTATCAATTTTCGGGACGCGTCGCTTGTGACAAAAACCGCAAATTAAATCGTTTTGGGTGCCAGCGAAATTTATTTCTAGCTGGTGTTGCTAAAGCCGCAAGCGCCACGCCCACACGCACACAGCCGCGCCCCCTTTTAGCAATAAAAACACAACAACAACACCGAGTCCACGCAGAAATTAGAGCTGGCAGCGCCAAAGCTCTCTGTATATATATATGTATATATATATATATATATTTATAGATGTATGTACGTATAAGCCAAATCACATGCAGCAAACCAAAATTATTCAACGGATTTTGCGGCCTCGGTGGTTACTGTGCACACCCACCAGCACACACACACACACACTTTTGGCCATAAATTGCCAGCGCCTTGTTGGCCAATAAATACACAATAACAACAAAAAGAAGAAACTTTGATGTGCATTGAACGGCGCCAAGTGCCATAAATTGCCGGCTCGACTTGGTTTCGACCATAATTAAAGTTGAAATTAAAAAATTTTGATAATTTGTGTACAATTTAAAATACGCACACACACACACACACACCCTCGCACAACATAATGTGTTGGCTGTGATTCGTAGTCTGGCATTTTGTACGTTTTCTATATTTTTTACGATTTTACCGGATGAGAGATCGCCTGGTTTATGCGTCTGTCTGGCAACAGACAGCAAGCAGCGACGAGCTCGTAAAAGCCCTGAAGTGTGCCAGGGCTGGGGCTGGGGCTGGGACTGGGACTGGGACTGGGGGTGTAGCCCTGTCAGGTTTATGTGTCGGAACTAGACGTCGTTTTATGCGTATGCATTTTTCTCATTAACTTGCGGCCATCCAACAAATAGATAAGCGTCCCGTAGCGCTCGTTAAATATCAAGAATAAAGCTTCCCATTCAAGTGCCAACAAAACGTTGGCTTTAAAGCCAAAAACTGAGATTGCAAAAGATTTTTATGTACATTTACTCAAATTGCGCAAAATAAAAGCAAGTATGTATTGTCTAGACAGAGAATAGCCGGATGTGAGATACCCTGCATGTAGTGAAATAACCGAAAGCATATTTGGAAAAAACCTACAAAATGTAAAAAGATTATGTGTTCATTTGTCATAAGTTGTGTTATTTTCAAGGCTTCATGATGTCATTAAAATCTGTTTCTTTACTTTAAGCCGAATTGGGTGATGTTTTAAATAATTCTATTGATATATTTCTGTTAGGCATATTCTGTATGATGAGTCTAAATTTCATTTTCTCTCAAACCAGCGTATTATTGAAGACCGACATGGCTTTTTTATACAGTCTCCTCTGTGAAAAATGCTTTTTTCTCTCCATTTTATTTGAATTGAAAAAACCTATAAGCCCACTTTTAAACATTGCAAATTGCATATGCCCGGCATAATTAAAGCAACTGTTGTCAGCTCTTATTGGGGATTTTCGCACTTTTTTCAGCACGCGCCCAGCTTCTATGTCATAAATAAAAAATTTATATCACATTAAACGAATCTTTTTCATTTGATCTCTAACCAAAAATTTGTTTTTTATAGTTTACTGTTGACTATTTTGTTTCATCTGATTTTAATAAATAATGCATTTGATATCCCATTTTTGGTGGCTGGCCAAAAAAAAAAATACCAGTCCCGGCGATGCGTGAAAATATTTTCATTTACTTTGTGCCCACATTGCGACCACTGCAACCGCATTTGCAAACATTTTAAATACCTTTTTACATTTTGCCCATTAGTTTTCATTTGATGATTGTTGCCGTTTTTCTATTTTTTTTTTTGTTTTTTTTTTTGCATTTATTTTGGCTACATTTTTGTGATTGTTGTGTGGCGGAGGCGAACTTAGCAGAGATTTCGTTTGTTCAGATTTATTTGATTTCATTTTAGAGAACTTTTTCAATTTTACTGCTGCTGTGGGCTGAGCGCTTCATCTCCAGCTCTAAAGCCGTATACCCGTATATATATCAAAATTTCAATTTAGTTTATTTCGCTTGTTTTTTGGTATATATGCCTTGGCTTTTGTTTCCATTTCTTTTTTTTTTTTTGGTTTTTGTTGCGCTGCGTTCGCTTTTATCCGCGTGCAACTGTTTGGCGGCATTTCATTTAATAATAAAAAATTCTAATTAAATTTTTTATTGTCTGACCGGGCACTGTTGTTGTTTTTTTTTCACCTTGCGGTTCATTGGGCGTGGCTTGGAGTGGCGTAGCGACTTCATGCAAATGATAAACGTGTTTTTCACAGTCTGTGTTGACGGCCGACGCTTGATTTAATGATTTTCTCACAGCGCCGCAAAGTAAATAGTCAATATTTACTATTTACATCTGGTCCGCCACCTCCACGTTGTGGCCCGTGCTGCATTTCAATAAAACAATCAGCTGTCAAAAAAATATAAACATCGGCAAGGACAGCACAGGACAGTACAACTGGATTGTGTGAGCTCGGGTTTGTGCCGCGGGCCCAGAGGGCCACCAAAGTTGATTTGCATGTCATTAACAGGCAGCAGGCAGCAGTCGGCAGGCAGCAGTCGGAATCGAATCACGTCGGAATCGAACTGAAAGAACTGCAAGCAACTAAAAATAAATGTACTGATGGGACACCCACGCAACTTAATGCAACTGCTGCTGCTGCTGTTGGTGTTGGTGGTTGCTGCGGTTCTGTAAACAAGCCGCCACTAAAAATATCACATATCCGACAGCGGAACAAACTAATTAGTGCCTCAGCAATGATACCAACACTGTCCATACGTGCCCTCTGGCTTCGTCTGCAATATTCAATTCACCGAAAAACTGGTGGGAAAAGACTGTAAATATTTTTGCCGCGCCTCATAAAGAGGCAACAAGAAATATTCTTATTTGTTCTTTTCGGTGCATTTTTATTTGGTTGTTTCGATTTTCCCATGAAATCCCGCCAGGGCTAATTATGTATATTATTTGCGTTTGAATGCGACAATAATAAATACAAATAATAAAACAAATTGACTCTGGAAATATTTACAAATTCCCACAAAAACAAAATAATTGGTAAGCAGAATCAATCTAGGGTAAAAATCTCCATAAATCTTTAAAATTAATTTTGTTTTTGCTAAGCTTACTATGAAAGTTTATATGAATATCAATCAAAAAAGAGGACAAACTGTGATCAAAATGGTCGCAAACGTAAAAATCGGTTTATTTATTGTAGTTTAAAGTCTGGAATAGGGTTAAAGCAAAACTTTGATAGCTATTCGGTATATCTCAGATTGTAGACATAAAACCGACCGAAAAGTGGTAGCCACGAATTTCGCAAATGCCATGAGAATACATCTATGTGAAAAATCAGATTTCAGTCAATAGCTTCTACAGAGAGTTGAAAAGGGGCCTGCGGAATTTATGGATTTGCTGGCGTTTTTGGGTTTTCCGTTCTGCAAGGTAAATGTAAACAGAGCCGCAGGTGGTGAGAATGACAGCCAGCCACTGAGAGGAGTCGCAGGATGGGCAAGTAAGTGTAACCAAGGATTAGTTGTGCTCACACACTCGTATCTGGTAGTTGGTATTTGGTATTTGGTACTTGGGTATATTTTGGGGCTGCATCTGTTCGCAGTAAATGTTGGCTGTAGCGGCAGCTGCAACTCAACTGCAAGTTGTTGCGGTTGTGGGGGCCAACGACGACAGCCCAGGTTCAAATCCAAACAAAATTATTAATATGACTTTAGGTGCCGAGTTCAGGCGCGACTCCTACTGTTCCTGCTGCTGCTATTGCTTTTGCTTCTGCTGTTGCTGTTGCTGTTGATGTTGCTGCTGTGGTTGCCAAGACAGCCGACAATGCAGCCGACAGACCAGAATGTACGCTTGCTAGATGCATTCTTGGTTCCCCCCCTCACAATTGGGCTTATGGCGCTGCTAGCTTCGGGCCAAATTATGCCTAAGCTCTGCCGTTCTCTGACTGCCTCCCCCTTTTCCTTGGATCTTTTAAATAACTGCCTGTGTGTTTGTGTGACTGTACAGCTCGACGAAAAATTATCTCAGCTGGCTGCCATTGCCATGTGCATTTGCTGCCAGCTCTCTGGTATTTGCCGAATGCATACACTCAGAGAAAAAGAAAAGAGAAAAAAAATTATATTCTTTTATTCCATAATGATACAAGAAAAACGCAATATAATTTAACTAAAGATGTGCAACATATGAAAAGCATTTATAATAATGTAGAATAAAGATTGTTTTGGATTACATTATATGCTCCCAAAATCACAAAATCAATCTTATGGATAGAAATAATTAATAACAAAAACACTTCTTGAGATAAACGTTTCTTTGGTAGTTAAAGAAATTTTAAAATAAGCAGAGTTGAACAAGATATTTAACTTGATCATATTGAAGTTCTTAGTCTTTTCTTAAAGTGTAATTTAGCTCCTATCAAACACTAAATTTTCTGCACATTATTTAGTTGTTAGGGCGGGCGGGCGGCGTCTTTGTCTGTGCAACGATTTGGTTATCTGGTTGTGGTCTCGGATTAAGGCACACACAAAAACCAACACACAAGCAGGTATACTAAAGGCCCCCCTGGCCACGCCCACAACAGCCTGTGCTCGCTTGTTTTTTGGACTCCTCGCTCGGGTCGCCTAGGTGAATTGGCAAAGCCAACTGCAACTGCAGGCGCCCCTCAGTCTGCCCTTGTCCCTATAAACCTGGCTACGCATTGTGCTGCGAATTTGTTTTTTTTTTCATTCTTTCTTTCCTTTTTTTTACGTTCTTCACCCTCAACAAGTTTATCGCAGACTCAACTCCAACTCTAATTTACATAACCACGCAAATTAGTTTTGCGTCTGCTGCAGTTTTTATCAGTGAGTAACAGCAACAACAACAACAACATCAACAGAAACAACAACAACAATAACAGCAACAACTAGAACAACTGGCCCCAACTTTGTCACGGCTCTTGGCTGCTCCTGGGCACTACATCCCCCTCCCTTTCCTTTCCCTTCACTCACCTCTCATCCTATACTTCCCCTATGCTAGCAACTTAAATTTAGTTGCCAAAGTTATTTAAACTTTTTTTTAACCGCCACAATTTTTTTAACTCATTTTTTTATTTCTCTACCTTATTTTGCACTTTTCCAAAAATGAATTTTACTAACTTTTTCGGCCAACGCTCCACCCGCCATTTGTACACACATACACATAGAGAAAAAGGAGAAAGGGTGAGGGGGAGGGAGGGTGTTGCCCTTGTCCCTGCTTGTCTAGCAGTTAAGACAACAATTCATTTAACATTGAAGCGCAGTTTGTGATTTTTTTTTTTGTAACAAAGTTTCTGCTAATGGCTCATGTGCACAGTGGTCAAAATTGTTGTTGTTAGATCAAATAAGCATGCGATTGCAGTCAAATAGGAAACTTTAAGTTGCTATTCAAATTAATATTCGATTTTAAATATTTCCTTCATACTCAAAATCTATCTTGTTCATTTGATAATCAGATTTTGGTTTTGAGAGTAAAGGTAAGCAATTAAAACTAAGCCCTTGCATCTACTTATATTTTCAATTAATTATTGTAATCAATATTTGCAAAGCAGTTAATGTAAAATGGTTTATAACAGACTCAAGCTAGACACAAATCCTCAAACATGTCAACTCGACAATCCCCCAGCACAGCATTAAGAGCAATCTATTTTTAAACAGATTAACTGTCAAGAGAGATATGTTTGCAATTATATCTAATAATAGATAAGTGTACCACTGTGCTTTGGTGTAACCATTGTTGTAATGTTTGCCAAGTTTTATGTGGGTTTATTAAAGGCTTCCCTAAACGGGCTGACTGACTGGCTGACTGACTGGCTGGATGGCTGGCAGACCGTACGAGTAGCTGTACAAGTGCCCGTTGGCCGGGGCCTGGCCCGGCTGATTGGCAGCTGAGAAAGTTTATTTTGTTAATGGGGACGGTTGGCGGCGGCAACAAACTATTGGCCGTGTTGGGGCTTCTGTTTTGGACAGCGTGGCTAATTGAATTTTTTGTTTATTTTTTTTATATATAAATTATATAAGTATTAATAGATACAAAGCAAAAGGATGGAGACTTCACTTGCCCAGTGCTACATTAGGATATGAGTACTCGCAGATGCTGTTGCCCGTAGATACAGTTACCCATAGATCCTGTATCTTGTTGCTGCAAGTGCTTTGCGAATTGCCGCGTAACCTTAACCGAGTTCTTTTTTTCACTTTTTTTCTTTTTGGTTTTTCTTTTTCTATTGGTGGCAACGTGGGCGACTTTGTTGGACTTTTGGCAACTTTAAATAGAATCGCTTCCTGCAATTTCGCAGCGAGTTGACTAAGGCGGAAAAAATCAGGCAGCAATGTCGGAAGTTATTTTTGGGGTACGTGCAACGTGCAACAGCAAATGTTGCAAATTGAAAGAAAAGCCGGCACTCGACAGTCGACAGTCGACAGTCGCGTTGCGGTGCCTGCCTGCCTGCTTGACTCCCATATGCTTTTGTTCGGGACTCTTTCAGAATTCTTTCTATCTTTTTGCACACATTTTTTTTCTATATGTTTTTTTTTTTGGCCGCTGCGTTCTAAGCGATTTTTTGCGATTCGCGTATAGTGTGTGTGTGTGTGTGAGTGTGTGTGTAGCGGGGCTTGTACTTAAAGTTGTCTATTTGCTGGTTGTTGTTAGTGTCCTGATTCCGATTCTCATTCGGTTTCTCGCTCTCTCACTCGTCTCTTTCTCGCACTGTCTCTGTTTGTATGCCAAGAGCTGCATTGAAAATGAAAATGTTCGCACAGTTTTCCGCACAGTTGCATTTTCACTATGCAGCTCGGCGCGGCTCAGTTACTTGATACAGTTTCTGCGCCAAGCCTTTCCCCTTCCCCCTTCCCACCGCCCACGACCCGCGTATTTCTACCACAGCCCTCCAACCCAGCTTCTAGCTTGTTTTTTAGCAGCAATTTCTTTTTTACTTTTTGTATGTCGCCCTCTGCAATGTTTTTGCTGCTATTCATGTTGTTATTGCTGTCGCTGCTGCTGCTGCTATTCTTGTTGTTGTTGTTGTTGTATCCCATCTACTCAGTCGTGCGCTTTTGTGCTTTCTACTTATTTTAAATGCGTTATCTGATTTTTTGTTCGCCTCATACAGCATTCAAAAGCATGGGAAAAGAGTTAAAAGTTGAGATTTTAGATTTACCATGGTTGCGCTCGGTGGCCCACACTTGTAACGAGGATGAAGAGGGGGCCGAGGACATTAAGAATATCAGCTAAGCTGGCTGGGCCAGCTACCAAATAATTATGACAAATAACGGAGTAATGCAATAAGTACTTTTGATAAGCTCTAGGGATATTTCACCCACTTAAACTCGAGCCAGTTTTTTGACCCCCACTCAATCCCAGCAATTAGCTCACAAACATGAAGCTGCATCAATCACAAAAAGGACTCTTTCCGGAAGCTGCAATTGCAGCTACTGTGGACATACACATACAAAACAGCGAGGAAGGAGCAGCGAAATACAAGCTGCCATTGATGGCAATGTTGTAGCAGTTACCAATCCCCTACCCTACTCTCCCCACCCCATCCCTTGCCAATCCACCACCCTGTTAATCCGGGAAGCGCATTTGCCAGCGTCATTCAAGCAGCTAATTTGATTTTTTCCCTCTTCAGTCTGAGCCGGGCGCTGCATATCCGCCTTGAAGGAAATATTTTCATTAGACATTTTGTAAATATGAGCAGCTTACTCCCGCGCAGCTCACAGCTCGCAGCTCGCAGATTGCCAGCTCAGGCAATGAGAAATCAAGACAAGGATGCGCCATGGCAAGCGTCCCCATTGATGTTGACTTGACGATGACAAGACTTCAGACTCTGGACTCAACTCTCTTGAAATGACTGTCGAATGACTTCATGTTCATCCTTTTGCTGCAGACAGCAACAACAACGACAACAACAACAACAACGACAACTAACATCGACGACAAAAGATATTAAAAACTTGAATGCCCCTGCTAAATTAACATTCTTTACATGGCTGCAGTAATACGTTTAATAAAAACGAACTTTAAGTGATTTTAACCTGGCTCGTCAACAAATAAATATTTGTAATTATAATAGCAAACAAATTGGATAATTCATCATAATTAAATACATATTTCCTATTAAAGCTCTTCTTAAAGCAACAACATAATATGTATATAAAAAATTACTATATGTAAGTTAGAAATATTTTGTTTAGTTAATTTGTTTCCACACCCATATTGCAAACTGAACCACCCATTCAGAGTATCCTCTTAGACTTAATGCCACTACACAGCTGCAGCAATCTAATTGAAGTATATCAATGTTTTTCTCGTTGCAGCTCTAACGACACCCAAGCGAGTATAAGACCTGGACGTGTTGTGTGTGTGTGTGTGTTTTTCAGCTGAAAAAAAAGGGTAAGTCTCGGGTGTAAAGATACTGTTGTGATTATATGCCTTTGCTTGAATTGCTTATCAAGGGCTACTCCACACACTTTTGGCCAGTTTGCTGAGGGCGGCTCACAACTTGTGCATTTGCTTTTGCTTTTGGTTTTGTTTTAGCTTTAGCTTTAGCTTTTCTTTTAATTAGCACGTGGAAGGCTGTCAAATAATCAAGCTGGCAGCTGAGGCGGACTTTTTCGGCACAGGCAACGTATTTTCATAATTAAATGAAATTTTCTGTAATTTTTCGAGCGTAAATACAAAAGGCAAACTTCAAGCTTTCCCACTCGCTCTCTTTCTCACTCTCCCTCTCTCTCTCTCTCTCTCTTTCATACTGGCTTACACGGTATGTGTGGGAATATTTTTGAGATTTTGCACGTGTTTTGCACTTTGGCGTTGTTTTTACGAATTCGTTAATATTCATTACATTTGTATATTGTTCCAACGTTTTTTATACCCTTGCAAAGTGGTTGTTTAATTAAGTTATCAACTATGTCTAGCATTTACGGAATGCCAAATAAATTAGTATTAATATTAATCTTCCTAAATAAATTCTACCCTCAAGTTTATTCAACAGGTATAAAAAAAAAATGTTTCACCTAAAATTTTAGTCTTTTACCTTTAAGTAGATTTACTTGAAGTTAATTTATTTTAAAGTATTTTTTATATCCGAAAGGGTATAAAATCTTCGACAAGTGAGAAACTTATTTTTATTCATTTTTTATTCGTTACGCACTTGAAGATATTTGCATAAGGTTGGCAGCTTGGCTGCGAGAAGTACTCGAACAATAACTTGTTTTTTGCATTGTTTACTTTTTGAACAGCGGCTGTTGCATGTTTAATTAGACAACGAGTGACCTTCGGGGCACGAACTCAGTGGGTAGTTACCGCCACTGGCTTATAGATCATGCATGAGCCACATCCTGCGGCTGCTGTTGATGCTGATGCTGATGCTGCTGTTGATGCTGATGCTGCCGTTGGATGGTGAGAATGCAGCAGCTGCTTCAGCGCCTCGGCTATTGACTCGACAGCTCAGCTCAAATCTGAGCTCAGCAGCCGCGCTCTTTGAAACAAAGTCTCATAGAAAGCAGGCATTACAGACACTTGGCCAGAAGCAGGAAACTAAGGGAAAGCTGGGGTAAAAGGCGCGGCTGGCAAACGAAGAAGCTGCAGCTGTGTGTTGGCCGTGGCTGTTGCACGCTCATCAATGATATTAAGCGAACTTAATCCCTTTACATGCTACAGCTGGGCGCGTTTCACAACACTCGGCGACGAGGTGGTCAGCACACCAACCATCACTTTGCAGCACTCAGAGAAAATCAAGGAAAAGCCTGCTTGAATTAAATGAAAATCTTGTCAAAATAGAAACAATTTTTCAATTTTTATAACAAGAAATTTTTCATTTTATTTTAAAAAACTCCTGTGCTCATTCCTAGACTTTCAATTATTTTAATTTTTTATATAGATATTAATATTCTAAAACGTTACAAATTATTTACTGTTCTGAACATATTTCTTTAAGTGTAGCTCTTTGCTTTGCTTTGTTTTGAGACTGCAATGGAACCGCGACAAACTTACATATTCCTTTGTGTGTGTATGTGTGTGTGTGTGTGTGTGTGTGTGTGTGATTCACAGCCACTCATAACTTTTTCTCAGCGTCGCCTTTGGTGACTGGCGAATGCGCTTGAAAAACTTTGTACAACTTTAAGCCGCTTACAAGCTTTGCGCTCTTAGCACGCGCCACGCCCGCAAACGCCTGGTCCAAGCTCCAGCCCCTGCCCCTGCCCCTGCCCCTGCTCCAAGCCCGAAGCCCCATGGCACCAATCCCCTGGTCTGGCCTGGCCGCTTTTACCACCCGCATGCCTACTCGTTTACAGCTAGTGGCATGCATCTTGGCCATGGCGAGTGCTCTTTGCCTCACGTTGCATTGGTCAAATTCTTACTCATAGATTTCTGACACTTCCCCGTGCAGAGTGTGCGTGTGTGTGTGCTTTTCCATTAATTTTATTGAATTGTGTGTGCACAGTTTTCTTTATTTTCTTTTTGGTTTTTGTTTTTTTTTTTTTTTTGTTGGTTTATGCACGTGACCGTGAACGCGACACAAAGAAATGTGCGAAAAAATTCAATTAACCAAAACTCGCTCGTCCAACCCGCAAGACCGCATATGTATTGTGTTTCAGTCCCTTCACTCCAACTGGAATATTTGCAAACAATTGCAGAGTTAAGGGGTTTCCTAAGTGGATTTCAAGAAATATTTATTTAACAATTAAAGATTTACCAGCTAATTGTTAAAAAGCCCTACAGACATTCATAACTTAACTCAATGATTGTAACTATTTATCTATCTTATGTTTGAATTCACTTCGATCGGCTTTTGATTAATTTTAGTTTTTAAATTGCGTAATTAATTTCGCTTGACATTTAAAGAGGAAACACAGATTGAATCTCAAACTTCATAATCTTTACACTCACAATTGCGCCCCAGGAGCGCATAACTCTTTGAGCTGTGTGTGTGTGTGTGTGTGTGTGTGTGTGTGTGTGTGTGTGGTCCAAAAGCAAATTCTACACATGCCGCACATTGTTTGGCAACCTTTTTTCCACTTTGATTTATTGGCATCCTTAGCTCAACCGCCTTAAATATTTTGCCAGGCCCAACTAAATGTGAAGGGAGAATTACAAGGAAAGGGCTGCTGACCGTTTGCTTTGGTTGGTGTTCGTATCGTTTGGCTGTCGAAATCACGCTTATTGAATTTCGTTTTAGATTTTCCCCTTTATTATTAATAGCCTCCCACTGCTTCGCTAGGCGCGCATTTAAAGTCAGGCCCGAAAGCCAGCGAAGCATCTAAATGCTGGTCGAAAGTTCTCAAAAGTGGCCAAAAACATTTTGCGCCGTTGTCAAAAGAAATATTTTAAATCATTTTCACTGCTCTAGCCCCCATTTCAGCTCGCCCAGCCAAATCCCGCTGTGGCTCATATATAATAATATTCCTGATGCTGCTTTTTAGAGGTGGCAACTCTGCCCTCTTCCCCTCTTCCAGATGTTGTGCCTGGCAGATGTGTTTTATTAAACATTTTATGATAAGTAAACACACACACTCACACTCACACATGAGTGTTTTTTATACTCTTTGCAAATAGGTAATCGAGGGTATAAAGGTTTTTTTTTTGCGAATTTACTGAAAAAGTAAATATATAAATTCTTGTCTTTAAGAAAGCATGAAACTTGACTTTAAATGTAGAACATATATTTTGTTTTATATAACCTAATCATACGATACGATATATTAAAGAGTTTAGAAGCCAAAAAAATATGCACAGATCAAATGAAACTCTTCCCCATCTCACTTCGGATTTCCTCATTTTTTTCCTCTATATTTTTGGGTATGTTAGACTTGTACAGGGTAACTGCTAATCGTGTACTTCCCAGCTTGGTAAGCTCACTTGTTTTTCTTTTGTTGCTGCTGTGTGGCTGCCCATTGATTTGGATGCCTGCCCCCAACCGCAGTTGCTGCGCATAAGCAGCGATTTATTTTATGGTTTTTCTTACGGAAGGACACGAGGGGGGCGGGGGCGGGGGGCGCCTTTGAAGCTAGGCTGGGCATTGCTTTGAAGTTGTTTTGGCTGCTGAAATATGAGCTTTAGTTATGAGCACTTAGTTACTTAGCGGCCAGCGGCCAGCTAAGCCGCACCTTAAGAACTGTTGTGGGTGGTGCCAGCTTTGGGCTTATGCTCACATGACTACGAAAATTTGGTAAATTCGAGCCTAGCTCTTATTCTGCTTGCTTTTTTGTTCATTTATTCAAGCACTTAAATTGTCATCAACAATCGCCCGCAAATTCAGGCAACTTGTTTTGCAATTAATCGCTGCACAAACACAGCCATCAGCAACAGGTGACACACTCCGTGTGCGCCTCCAACGGGCTTCAACACTGCCACGCTCCCAAGCCTCGTGGCACGCATCACGTCGCCTGCATTTTGAGCGTGTTGCGTGTTTTATGGCGCTGTCTGCGCTGCCTGCGCTGGCTTTTCGCTGCCTGCGTTTTAATGCAATAAGCGCACAACCCAGCAAGTAAGAGTGCAAAGACAGAGACAGAGACCGACCGGCAGTTACCCTATTTTGCGAACTAAGCTATTTATACGATCCTAAAGGAATAGCCAAAGAGTTAAATAGTCTTAAGTTGTATACAGTTGTCTAGCGATCTATCTTGTTCTAAATGTGAATTTTACTCTCTATTTCTCTATGTTCTAAATATTAGTATATATATATATTTTTGTTACAAACACAGTCACACAGTCAATATGCCCTCTCATCAACCGTTGGCAGTATGAAAAAGCCTCAAGAAAATGTCAGCGCACGCACACAACGTTGAAAAGTCATTAAGTACAAATGACGTTGCCGACTGCAAAAAGCCAGGCGAAAGGCGAAAGCGAACAAGGGCGGGAGGAGGAGGTCGGAGATGGGAGGTAGGAGGTGGGAGGTAGGACCTGGACTAAAGCCGCAGTTTGCAGTAATTGCGCCACGTTTGAGCGCAGCTAACTGCATATTGAGCCAAACCAAATGTCTGCACCACCCCCGCCAATTGTAGGTAGGTGTGTGTGTGTGTGGGTGTGTGTTTGTGTGTGTGTGTGTTTGTTTGTGGGCGCATTGGTTGGATGCCTGTGCAGCGTTCAGTTTGCATTATTTATGACAAAGTGAGCCCGATTAATCCGTACTCAATAGCGAGGCAGCGGCGGCGGCACAGAAACCCAACTGAAAGCCACTTGCTATTTTAGAAGTGGTGCACGGTGGTTCACTTGCCGGGAAACTAGTTCGTGTGAGTCCATCAGAAAGGTTTGGCAACAGGCAGGCGCCTAAAAATCGTTAAAGGGTTAATCTTGTCAGTACAATCAGAAAGAAGAAGATGCTTATTTTTTTAATAATAGTAGGCAAATATTCCAAATATTGTTCTTTTAGTGATTCTTCTTTTTCTCTGATTTTTGCACTATTTAAAACAGAGTTTGTAGATCAGTCCATTCTTTTTTTTTTTGAGTGGTTCCATTAACAGCTGCTTTTGCTGCTCTGCACAATAATTTAAGCTGTCGCATAGGCACAATATATATATATATATATGTATGTGTGTGTGTGTGTGACATGTTGTACACTTTGCTCTCATTTACCTCGTGCTATTTAATATTGTACGAGAAATGTGGCAAGCTGCTCCTGACTTGACTCCTTCTCCTGTTTGTTATCGTTATCGTTGCCGTTGTCGTTCACCGAAGGCATAAATAATCTGTTGCTGCTGCATGTGGCGAGAGCTCCCTGCATGTGTGTGTGTGTGTGTGTGTGTGTGTGTGTGTGTGTGTGTGTGTGTGTGTGTGTGTATGTCCTTGCCTGCCCGCCATTTGCTTGATGATAAACCATATATAATTAATTTAAATTTAAGCAACACGAGCGATAATTTCTTAATGAAAATTTATTTTGCCGCCCGACCGCCCGCTCCGAGCTCCACGCTGTGTGGAAACTGTGGCCACCCTCCAACTTAAGCCCTAAAACGAGCCGGACATTGGCCGATGATTCGGCTGCCCGAATCAATTAGGCACCTTTAATGTTAATCGCTTCATATATCATGGTTTCAACAGGCGCCCGCAGGGGCAACAAAAGGCAGCCAAAAGGGTCGATGACAGCCCGGAAATGAAAATGGAAGTGGAAATGGAAATAAAGAAAGCAACAACAACAACAAAACACATACCAAAAAAAAAAAAGGCCAAAAGCCGCACGCGACGTTTTTCGCGCCGCCCGCTGTCGCTGTGCTGGGGAGCTAATGAAGGACGCCACAGTGGAACAAAAGGCCCAAAAGCCAGTCAAACTAAGGCGCAAAGTGTTAGAGTGCGATAAAAAGATTAAAGTGCACACATGCAGACAATGCAGGGGGTACGGCAAGGGCCTGAAAAGAGGTGTGTAGCCAGACCTAAGCCAAAGAGGCGATAACACACACACACACACACTCACACACACACGTAGCAGACAAGAAGATTCGCACAGCATGTGGGCGGCCACTCAGCGCCAATTGCTAATAGAAAATCGAATCAGATTAGATTTAATGCGGCGACTGCTAATTTTTGGGTGATTTTTCATTGACATAGGCAAGTTGTGCGCGCCTTGGCGCCATCGCTGAATCGCCATTCGCCATCGCTTCCCAACGAGAGCTGTCAGCGGCAATACGCCGGCAATGACAGCTAAACAAATGACAGAAACGCCAACGGGCGCGGGGTGCGAACTGACTGAAGGGGAGTGGAAGGGGGAGACGAAAGGGATTGCGATGCGGATTGAGATTGAGATTGGGAGTGGCACTGACAGCAGGCGCGGCAGAAGCTGCAGGCAGTCAAAATACAGACAGACACTGATACGTGCACTGAGATTGAAAAGCCATCGAAAACAAAGCCTGCCTAACTAAAAGTTCGTTCGAAACTTTTACAAATTTCCCTTAGTAAAAGTATATAAAAATAATCGATATAAAAGTCCCAATTAAAACATATTTAAACATTAATTCATTAATAAAAGTAGTTAACACTTTAGCCATGTATAATAAACACATTTAAAAATATAACAAATATTATTTGTAATCAAATAATGAATATTCAAGAAGCGAATTAACTTAAAAAATGTAAATAATATTAAATTTTTCTCTCAGTGTACGCACGCATTGTATATGAGTGGGCGCACAGCGTCATCTACATTTCCGCTTCCGGCTGTTTATGCTAAAAGTATGGCGGATACGTTGATGCCAGCCAGCGCCATTACTGACAACAAGCCCCCCCCCAAGCTCCCCCTCAAACTTCTTTCCACCCCCTCCCCCCCCCCTCCCATCTCGCACTGTTATTGGGCGGCAGACGCCTCTGCATCCCGCAGTGCTGTCAGACGCCTTGGCGGCCAATTTTTTTTTGGCTGGGCATTTATCTTGCGCCTGCCTTTGGTTGGGCATTTGGGGCTTTGACATGTTATCGATAACACTGATTAATCGAATTTGTTGCTGTTGTAAAACAAATATAATATGTTCCGAAATAGGACGGAAATGACTCAGAGAGAACTTTTCAAGCCAATTTGAAACAAATTGAACGAAGAACTTTAAGGAAAACTAGTTTACAGAATTTTAGTTTAAGCTAATTAAGAGAACCTGGGTTCGAAAACAAAACATATATTTCTCGGTCTACAAATAAAGTGTTTTCTCAGCCTCAGCCGTAAATCGAAAAGTTTTTTTTTTGGCGATGATTTGCAGGAACTTGTATATTCGACTATATCCTGCGCACTTGTGGCTGTAGCTTTTTTCAACAGCACACACACCCACAAACACACACACACATACATACTTATATCCTAATTATGGCCGGGAACCCCGGAACGCACGTCATGCTGCGTTTCCGACCAAGTTTCCATGGCCATCGTCTCGACTCGTCTTGGTTTCATTTACATGATGATGACATACAACATAAATAATTACACACACGCACAGTTGGCTCCGCTTGTTTATGCTGTTGTTGTTGTTGTTGGTGGTGTTGGTGTTCGTTTGCGTCGCATATTTTTGATATTTAATTTTCATGTTTTTGTTATCAACCTTCCCATCAGAGCGTAGCGTAGCAAACCAAAGCAAAGTAATGTGATGTAAGTGATGAGGTTGGGCTTAGACGGGGACAAAAAAGGAACCGAGCATAGAAGCTGGCTGGCTGGCTGGCTGCTCCTGTCAAAGCTTTGCTTTCCTTTTGAGTGGGTTTTATTATGCTTTTTGGCAATCTTTACATATTTATGAGTCCGGAATTCACTGAAATTGCGGTAGCTCAGCTGGGACTTGGCCCACAGTATGCTCGTATAGCTGGCTCTTAAGCTGCCACGCCTACCACCCACCGCCCTCTACCTTGGCACATGCTCAGCTAATTGAAAACTATAATGTCAATGGCAATCACATCACAGTTGGCAGAAGAAGAAGAAGAAGCCTTCGCTCCTGACACAACATGCCAATCACATGTCGCCGAGAGCTATGAAATCTGCGCCAGAAATCTGTGCCCGGCCCCGACCCATGTGCATAATTCAATGCACAGATAACGAATACTCTGAACCAGACAGAAAGCGTACAACAGACAACTGGCCAACAACTTTTGCGCCTTGGCCAAGCACATAAAACGGCTTTGGATGCAGAGCATGAATTGTATTGCCAGGCAAACACTGAGTCGGGAGGGGGACGGGGGGGAGGGGATTCAGACTAGAGCCGCGGCATATGAGAACCGTAGAACCTTTCAGCCATTTCAATGTACTGCCATTGCTTTTCCAGTTGATCCTAATGTGCTGCTGTCAGAGCCTGTCTACGTCAAGGCGGACTCTTTAAGCGGCTATTTCGGGGATTAATGTCAATGTGAAAGGATTTCTCAACGTTTTTTCTGCTTGCTATTTTGTGTATATACCCTGTAGCTATTATAAGTGGCTTGTGTGAATGTAATAGGGTAAAGAAAGCATAACTGTATGGTATAGAAAGTCCGACTGTAACAACTTAGGGTATCTCCAAGTCGTGTAGTGCGCTCTCACGCTATGGTTTTTGCTTTTTGCATGCATTTAGGCATGCGTCGGCACCACAGAATCTCACCTCCCCCTCCCCCTACCCCTCTCCCTCTCCATCTCCCTCTCCCTCCCCTTAAGCCCATTCCCACCTCAGTAGACTGAGACAAAAGTATACACAAAATTGTTTAACAGCAGCAGGGCAACTAAAGCTGGGGCTAACGCGAAGAGAAGGCAACAAAGAGAAGCTGCAGCCATGAGGAAGGACGACGACATCATGGACGGGCCCAAGCGCATGCAGAACGAGCTGAAGGAGATGCTGGAGCACAAGCAGTTGACACAGCTGCGCCTGCTCGAGCCGGAGAAGGATAACATTTACAAGTGGAACGCGCTGGTGATGCCCAACACGCCGCCGTACAACAAGGGCGCCTACAAGCTATCGATTGACTTTCCCAAGCAGTATCCCTTTCGGCCGCCCGCGCTGCACATCAACACCAAGATCTACCATCCGAATATCAATGAGCGCGGTCAGGTCTGTCTGCCCATCCTGGAGGCGGAACACTGGAAGCCCACGTCCCGCATCGAGCACGTGCTCCAGGTGCTGATAGCGACCATCAACGATCCGCAGCCGGAGAATCCGTATATGCCGGACATTGCCGCACTGTTTGTCAACGATCCGAAGAAGTTCTATAAGACGGCAGAGGCCTGGGTGGATCGGTACAGTGATCATCGTCCCACGGATCAGGAACTGGCGCGCATTGCACGCAGAAAGAAAAGGGCCGCCATGCGTTAAGAATTAAATAAACCGTTTTCAGATATCGCTCAGCAACAAGTCGCCTGTTTCGATCTGTCAATCAACATTTGGCGGCTTTAAGTGCGCCCCGGGCCAACTGGGCTCAGCGGCTGCCACTAATTGGCAGGCTGTGCAGCAAATAGGCCGCATTAAACAAACCAAGATGCAGCGACAACAGCCACAATTTCAGCGACAGTCGCAGTCGCAGTCACAGTCACAATCACAATCACAGTCACAGTCACAGTCACAGTCACAGTCGCAGTCACAGCTAGCAGTGAGATAAATCATTTGAGTCAAAACGGTTTCCTGCGGCGCTCACAGCGGGCAGCGGCGAAAGGAGGGCGGGATTAGCTTCATCGTCATTGTCATTGTCAGCGGCATCATCAGCATCCGCATCAGCAGCCTCTTTCGCATCAGCAGCAGCAGCAGTAACAGCAGCAGCAATAGCCGCAGGCCGCTGTAGTTAGTTTTAGTAGTTTTTATATACCCTGTAGTTGAACAAGAGTATCTTGCAGTTAGGCACATGTTTGTAATCAACAGAATAAGGTAGATCGCATCCAAGCATATGGCATATAAAATACGGCTTATATCAATATCTATATCTTATAGTTTGTCTGTATGTCTGAGAGCTTTCATTGCTTACAGGGCAGCTCTAGTCATGCACTCCCATCTGGAGCACACTGGCTTGTTTTATAGTTGCGCTTAGGCGTCTCCCAAGTACGAGCCGTGGGTTGATTGCAAGGGCAGAGGGCGTGGCCAACGCACGCGTCAGGGCCATATAAATTTTCTGCTATGAATGAATCAACTTTACGAACTTGGACACATGCGGATCTGGTTTATGGCCCACCCACACCCACATCCACAGCCCCCAATCTCTGTGCGGCACTGCGTGTGTTTTATGGTGGCTACTAATGTGTGTGTGTATGTGTGCGTGTGTGAGTGTGTGTGTGTGTTGGGGGCAAGTTCTGTTGAGTGACTGGCCCAACTTGAGCTTGTCAACGACATGTCCTGTGATGCCACCATAATTACACTAAAGGCCAAGCACACACACTCACACACACACACACGCACAGACAGTCAAAGTACAGTTCGAGCCAAAGATATTTGTATCTAGTTTCTTTGCTGGATTTAGTGTTTAGCACGGTGTCCTGGACAGCCATTGTCCAGGCGAGAAGATGGATTACCATGGGACCTGGGTGGTGCGAGGCAAAGGGGGCGTGTCTGTGGGCAGTGGGCGTTGCGTGTGTCTTGTTAGAACTGCCTGTCTGATTATTATCACCTTCGCAGCGACGGCTGCTCTGGCTGCTCTGGCTGCACCAGTCATTGACACCAGCGCAGTGCCACGCCCACATCGGAGCCGCCTGGAGCTGACAGACAGCCGACGTGGCTCCCCATTCAAAAGCGAGCCAAATGAATCGCACTTTTTGATTAGCAACAAACTGCAGCAGCTCCCACGTCCAACGTCGCAGTTGGAGTCGAAGTCACAGTTGGAGCCGGGCCTGGGTCCTTTTCATGGCTCTGCAGAGCTGGCCTGAATGCTGCGGCGGTTGCTTTGGTTACCGCTCATGGCCTGTTTTTTGGGGCATAACTCATTAGCGCCTAATTACAGTTGGTGGCTGTTCGTATTTGTTCACCAACTGAAAAGAGCATATTAGCTTTTAGGCAATATCCGTTCGTCCATTAAGGTTAGAGAGTGTAAACATATAGTCGCTAAAAGAAAACTTAAATTCTTCTTCTATAACACACAGAGTAGTCTGCAAGAGTGTCTGTATTAATTTTTGTCTAAATATAATTGATTTGTTTTTATTTCAGCTCTTGTAAAATTGAACACGAGTATCGCGCTGTCGGTTACAGCCGCTCGAAACATTCTTACTTGTTTAAATTAGTTTTACGCAGCTCGCCACGAAATCTTTTACATTTTCCTGATTAGATTTTAGCATTGCGGCAGCCGCAAACCAATAAAACTAGCTTTGGATATGCGTCAAAATTTAATAGAAATTATTTAAGAGAAATACGTTGATTAAAGCTTATTGCAAGGATTGTGTTAATCCGGCAATTAGGCTTGCGATTTCCCAGCACGTCACGGCTGATGCACTATACTCGTGATAATCGCATAATCTTTTGCCATTCTCAGCTTAAATGCCAGATTTTTGCATAAGCCAGAAATATTGATTTTCACTTATGCATTATTTGGTGAGCTCGACACAATTTACGAGCCACATAAAACATGCAGATTATGAGTTGCATAAATTATATCAATTTATGTATATGCATGCCATATAAATATATATAAACAGACCCCAAATTGTAAATTCATATAAACTCATTGCCTTACAAGTAAATAAACCAACTGGCCAAAAGAGATAACTCACGCGATAAAATGAGAAATGCGAGGCATTGTTGCCTTTTAATATTGTTGCTATTGTTCGTGTTGTTGTGCAAACCAATAAAATCAATTAAAAGGCACTCAACATGCAAACAATTATATGCAAATTCATTTATACACGACTTCACACACACACACATTCAAGGCAAAGTCAAAGCGTGCAGAAAACGATTTTGTGCTCGTATTTGCATAAAAGTAAAAAAATAAACAAGCAAAAACTGCAAATAAATTTATATATATATATAGAAATACACGGCAGGCAGAGCTGCCAAAAGAAGCCCCAAAGTCCCACGAAAGGCCAATGAAAAGCCATAGACGACGATTGTGCGTCAAAGCCAAAGGCAGCAGCAGAAGGCAGCAGGCAGCAGGCAGCCTGAAACTGAAACTAAACCTGAACCTGTTGCACGCCACAACAGCAACACGAAACAAACAACAACAGCAAGAGAAAAAGCGGCAGTGGCAGCAACGGCGGCAGCAAAAACAACAATGCGAACACGCAACAACAAAAGGACAAATGAAAAGTTTAAGCCAGGCGAACGCTTTAAAGCGTAAACAGCACCAAATGGAAACGAAACGGAAATGAAACACAGCGTTAATGCTTTCTCTTGCAAACGGATACCTGGCCACAACAATCCGAAGAGCACATTGAAAGACAGCAGCATCGTTAATATGGAAAATAAACTTCAATTTAAACACACGAGAGCCGCATAAAGAGCAAAGCATATGCGGCGCGCAGGCGCAATACTAAACTGGAAACCGACTAAACTGAAAGTGAAACGAAAGTCAGCAACAGTTCAGAGTAGCCAAATTCTCTTTATGCTGAGAACAACCGCTAGCGTCCAAAGAGAAGCCTGCAGTGAAAAGCAATGGAAGTGAAATGAATAGAAATGAAACGTTTAATAGCTCAATTGACAGGCGGGGGTGAACGCTCACAGCAATTGAATTCCATTTCGTTTCGCTCTCGCACTCTCTTCGCACCCACACCGCAGGCACGCGGAGCCACGCGCTCTTAAATGAAATCGTTTCTATTTTTCGCATTGGCTAGCCGAACGAAACGCGCTCGTGTGCAGTCGGAAATTGTCTGGCGCACGAGCATCCCCGTTAGACACTTGGACAGGCGAAACAATCAGTTCGTATTTAACAATCGTAGTGCACGCAACGTGGCTCAGCTGCGACTTGGTAACGAACAGGACGGCGCAGTTGTCATTAGTCTTCGTTAGGCGGTCTTTGTGTCAACAACGTGTTGCTCCACATTTTTACACAGACAAACACACGAACAAGCATCCAAAGCAAAGGCGAGTGTGGCAGTGTGTTGTGCGTGCCGCTCGTTAGTCTCCGAACTAAACAGAGCCCAGTTAAGCTTCTGCTGGTCGTTTATCAACTGGCAACAACAAACAGAACAAAGTGTTGCATACTTAAGCGCGGTTGTGTGTTCGGCGTGCAACACTGTGCAACAAGTCTTAACTTTAAAGTGTGCCAAATACAAGTGCTGAGTGCGAAACACACATTACAACTTTATAAAACGTGGCCCAAAATAGCGCAAAAAGAAAAGTGAATTACATTTGTGCAGTTGAGCAGTTCAAACAAGTATTCAGCTCAAGCAGCCATCCCGTATTCAGCTGCATAAAAAGAAAGTAAGTGCACAAGTTACTTTTTTTTGTTTTTTTTTTTTTTTTATTTGAATAACAAGTTAAATACAAATAAAAAAGTTGCAAAAATATATTTGTGCAGCCTGCCTTTTTGGCGCATTATGTCCGCGTCACGCTTTGTGGGTCAACGGACGCTCGCAAATAACATAAAATGGGCCAACAAATTGTAGCCAGAATTGCGTGCCGTCCATTAAAAAATAGGCTCTGGCTCAAATGAAAAGCAAACACAAATAAACAAAGAGTTTCTTGGTATTTTTTTTTGTTTTGAAGAGATTTTGGTTTGTTTAGCGCGAAAGTTCTCTGCAAATTAGCTTTGACTAAATTCAATTTGGGCAAATCAAAAACGTAAACAGAAAGCAGCCCAAAGAATTCACCATTGCATAAATGTAATTTAATGTGACCCAAATTTGGGGGCCAGCTACACAAACTGACAAATTACACAAATTCCGTTTTTAAAACTCCAACATTAAGCTACGTGCTGGAACCCAAACTGACAAAAAGCCGCATTGTAATAGACTGCGTATGTGAAATGCTCAGAGCCAAAAACTAAATCACTGTCATTGCGGTCGGAGATTCTAAAGCCACACACACAAACACTCACACTCACAGAGGTTGGCAGCGAAAGGGAAAGTGGGGAATGGGAATGGGAAGGTCCTAGCACAGTGTACAAGTGAATCACAACGGTTGCATTGGTGGACTCGAGCTGAAACTATTGTTAGGCAATGATTTGCAATTTGTTTGAAAAATGCATTTACAACCACAAAGACAAACAGAGAGCAGACCAAACGCAACCCACACCCTCGACCGCAACGCCCCCCTCCCCCTCCCCCTCCCCCACGCACACAGTCTAACTGTTGGCTTAGCCGTGAGCAAATAAAAACCATAAACAAACGCACAGCAGCAACGGCAACAACATCCACAAACAGCAACAGCAACAGCAGCAGCAGCAGCATGTTTGCAGTAACAAATACAGTGGGAGCTCCCAATAAGAACAAATTTTCAGACAGGCGAACATCATTCCTTAAACTTTACATTCGCATATTTTAGTTTTCTGTGAGTCTTTTAGTTGGGTGCTTAACAAATTGTCTTTTTTGTCGAACTTTAGTATGAAGTGGCAGTAAGAAATGTAGACCTCAAGTTAATAATACAAATCAAATAAGTCAAATATGCATTTACATATTTTTACCACAAAGCCTTCTTTTATTATTTAAAATAGCTGGAAATATGGTAGAATAGAATTTACATTTATACAAATAAATGTGCGAAGTTATTTGTGATGTTTCCATTTCGTAACAGTATTTTTTCATCATTTATCAAACACATATTTTTAGAGAAATCATTTGCGTTAGTCAAAAATTTTAAATCAAATGCCAGAGCCGAAACAAATACCCAAAAAAAAATAAATAAATAAAATAGGTAAAAATAAAATGCAATATATAAACATTTTTACAAGCTGGCACACGTTCATACAAATATGAACAGAATTTATTTAATTATTTGTTAACAGTGATTTAAATGTATTGTTTCTCGTAGAGGCAAGAATGAAAAAGAAGAAAACTAAATTGTTTGCTTAAATGAGTGTTCACTGTAACTAAACAGTCGCTGTTACTTTTGCATGCTTTTAGCTGAGAACATCGCTTCTATTTGCAATAGTAAAGAGCAATAAAAGTGAAAGCGAATACATATACAAATACAAATACGCACACAGACATATATATACATATATATAAAGCATCTATGTATATATATATATATATGAAGCACAGGCCCAATTGCTAGGGAAATGCAACCGCAACGTCAATTGCTGGGCAAACCGAGCCAAATGGCCACGCCCACCGCCTAGCGCCCAGCGCCCAAGCAGCTGCCTCATCAGCAAGTCGCGACAATTCTTGGCAACTGCTTTTAGCGTGCTCCACTTGCAGATAGAGAAAGAAAGAGAGAGAGAGAGAGAGAGACAGAGAGGGAAGGAGCACAATTCGTTCCTTCCTCTCCCCCCTTTTCAACTGCACTTTTAGCTGTTGTTTGTCGTATTTGCCTGCACAGAATACGACTTCATCTTTCCATGTGCTTCAGCTGCCTGCAACATTCCCCCTCCTAATCCACAAAGTTGCAACTGCGGTGAATTGCACGCAATTACAGGCGAAATGCAAAATGTGTGCCAAAGTATCTGACAGATACTTAATGGCAGCAGCAGCAGCAGCAGAAGTAATGCCAAAGTGTGTACTTGGAATAGATTAGAAATTGAGATATTATTAACCGCAAGTGTTTCAAACTGCAAGCGAAGCAAAATATTCAAACAAAAATGCGTTTAAGTGTATTTAAATGTTTAAAGTTTTTTTTTTCCTTTTTTTTTCGTTTTGCATATAAAAGCATAGCGAAAATATTTCGCTTTTTCATTTATTAAAATCATATTTTCCACTTAGTTAGTAAAACAAGTGCTCAAGTTTGAGCAACTTTTTGCCAACTATTTATTGAACTAGAAAGTTATTTCTAGAGAACTTTGCGTAAAGCGTAATAAAAAATAATTTAAATGCAAATGCAAATATTAAATGAAATTAATAGCCTTGAAAAGGGTTCAGCGAGTGCCATGTTAAAAGTAAATGTAATTATGTAATTAAATGGTAAATTTGTTAGAAAATTACTATAATAGTATATAATATTCTACACAAGTCTCGCAATAAATTTGCGGTTGTTTTTTACACTGTGCTAACAAATTGCAACAATCGGGTACATAAATAGTTTATCTAGTGAACTTGTTCAACTGCTTAGAACTGCAGTTTGTCTTAGCCGTAAGATAGTTGTTTGAAACTCAATTCAATTGTTGCATAAACTTCTGACAGCTGGCGGCTGTGTTGAAAGCGTCCTGCGTGCAACAAATGGCGACAAAAGAATTGGCCAATCAATCCAAGTGTTTAGCGGCAAGTGGGCGGCCAACGGGATGTGGGGCAGGATACCCATCATCGATGCCAGCCCGGGGCTGCCTGGCTGTCAATTAACATGTCAGTCGATTGTAATTGCCGCCAAGTCGAGTGCCGGAAGTTTTTGGTCGTGCTCGCGAAAGCTTTTCCGGTACAGCAGCAAAAGCAGCTGCAAACTTTTCCTTTTCCCTGTCGTGGTAAACGGAGTTTTCCAAAAGGGGCGCCCCACGCGATAGCTGGCCGCAGTTTTTCCGACACATGTTCAGCAGCGAAAACTTTTGTTTTGCTTAAATCAATTAAAGTCCAGCCAAACCACCTGCATGGCTGACTAACTACCTGGCTGACTACCTGGCTATCTTGACCGAGCAATTATAAGGAGCATAAGGAACAGCAGCAAAAAGGAATTTGGGAAAGCAAATCTGATATCTAAAATCTGAGCGCCACACAAATGAAATGTCACGCAAGCAATGAAATGTGAGACAAGTACGAAAACGAGAAATGCCAACTCTCTGCCTGGGAGCGCCAGGAAGCTATTAAATCTACATAAAATTGCAGCAAAACTTGGCATGTTCAGCAATTACAACTGAATGCGACCATATAGAAAGGAGTTGAGGGTGGGGGGTGGGGGGTCCTGGCAAGGAAGCTTGGCGCACCTTTTAACTGACATGCTCATCTGAATGCGAATGTGAATGCGAATGCAAGTACGAGTACATAGCCGTTGTCGCGTTGTTATACCCTGTACTCAGTCGAGTGCACAAAAATGGTCAATAGTGTGCAAAAGGGTAAAAAGAAAAGAAAAGCATAGGAATATACGTATATGTTTTTTCGTTTGGATTAAGATCTTCTTTAAATAGTTAAAATTAAAATAAAACTCTGTTAGTCAAACAGTTACTTTCAGTTATAGTTAAACGATGTAAATTACAGGGTATTTTTTCAAAAGCGCAGTTTAGCTTGCCACATGCGCTTGTTGTTGTTGTTGTTGTTGTTCTGGTGGCACAACTTAAGAGCCGTTAGAAAATTGCACTTGTCCCCCAACTCCCGCACTGAGTACTCCCCTTTTGGCCGCGAAGTGGGCGTGTGAAAAAAGAATTAAAGTCAAGTGAGCGCACTGAGACTGAATACATAAAACGAGGCAGTGAAAAGCCCAGCCCAGCCCAGGCCAGACCAACGAAGCGGGCAGTCAATGGGGGCGACTGCGGTGGGCGTGGTTGCATGCACAGCAACAACGGCGACATTCACGACAACGTCAACGTCAACGCGAAGAAAAGCCGGAAAAATGCCCAAGTTGTTTGGCTGGCCACAAACACACACAATAAACGACAACTGCGGCCAGGATCAGAACTGAGGCCAGGTGCGAGCAGGACTCGGGTGCAGAGAATGTTGGAGACTTGTGTGTACACTGTTATTTGCCATTTTTTTAGAGGTATAATTTTCGGCGCGACATTTGACGCGACAGGCAGTCAACAACAACGGGCGGGGGCAACACATGACTAAGACCTAAAGAAAAGGCTCTCGGAAAATGCCAAGAATTTTACATAAAATATTTTTGAAGTTAAGCAAGGACTTGCCTCGGCATGGAGGCAACATTTTTTAGGGTTCACAATTAATTTCGCATCTCGAAAAGTTGAAGTTAGCGAAGCTTTACACTTGGCGACATACGCCAACGGCTCTTCGGTTTAATTACGAGGGAAATATGCAGAGAAAATAAGCTATTTAAAATTACATATCATAGACATACTAGACTTAAATAAATTAAAATGAATACATTGGGTTTGTCTTACATATCTTTTAATATATAAATACATACATATATATTTATCTGCTATTTTGCTACAAGCTTTAAATAAAGTCTTAAGATGTTTTGGACTTTTATTTCATACAGTTTATCCACATTTAAGAGCAGCACCTGCAAGTAAAATAAAATTTGTGGCATTAGGCTCAATTTAAAGACTCCTCATGTGCGTTTAGCTCTCGACCAAAACTCAGAGCTTCGTTCTCTGCCCCTTCTCGGCTGACCACATCAAAGTAAAATTCCACGAATGGTTAAACAACAAAACTGCTACGTATTTTATTTGGCCCAACCAAAAACTGCGGGCCAAAACTTATATATTTAGATGCAGGCAAATAGCCAACAGCAACAGCAGAAAAAAATACAACACGCTCTGGGCCAAGTTAAAGCTCGAGCTTAGGCCCAAACTTCAGTTGGCCAATACAAAATTAATTAACATTAAATAAACACACAACAACAGCAGAAAAGAAAGAAATAGAAAGCAGCTGTAAATGCAAACACAAGCTCAGAGACAGGGCCCAAATAATTGGGGAAATGGAAAATGGCAAATTCAAGCACAAAGGGAAATGGAAAAGCGGCAGGGTCAAAGGGTCAGGATGTGAAATGTAAACCAATTGATAAGAAATCAGAACCTGATTAAATGAGCAAATCGGAATGCGCCAAAAGCAAACTAAAAACTAAGCTAGTAAGAGTGCGCAAAACGACTGTGACCGACTAACATATACCCTGTTAACATAGCTAATGTTCCGTATACCAAAGAATTTAATCCGTTTCATTGACTACTACAGGGTATGCAACAAATAGGTAAACACTCCAAAATTTGCAGCACAACTCGCAATCTAATTGAAATGGATGAAGTACACATTGAATGGGCTCCATTTAGTTATGTAAACTTTCGCTGGGGCAACATTTGACCAGCATCGGGATAATTATGATTAAAATTTCAGCTGACAATGTCGAGAGTTTGGCGCGTTCCCCAAAAGAAAAGCAACAACAACGGTAACGGGAACGGCAATACTGAAAAGCCGCAGGGCAAATCCTTTCAATTTCCGCAGCTCGAACCGCAGCGGAGTAAGCGGAAAGCCCTTTTTCGCATTCTGTGCTTCACAGAGCTAACCGTTAGTTTAATTTGTTAGATTAGTAAACAAATGAAAATTAATTGAAGCAAACGAAAAACTTAACCTCAGGCACAGACAGTTGAGGAAACTTTTTGCTGCCATAGATAAACGCTTGTCGTCGACCGACGCTGTCTGGCTGAGTGTCTGCTCAGAGTGTGCGTGTGTGTGTGTGTGCACAAAAGGTAGCAGCAAACTTAAGAAGTTTTCTTGTGCGTAAAGAGACAATGAAGGAGAGGGAGATTGGTGGAGGGGGGGCGGTCGGCAGTGATTGGCGAAGTGTGATAACGGGGCGTATGCGCAATGTCTTCATTGTGAACCAACTGAATTAAAGCAAAACAGATGTGATTAACTTAATTGTTTGCCGTAATCTTCGATTGTTGGACATAGTTCGTGCGGGGATAACGGGGCCGTTGCCCGCTGTCCTTGCCATAGTAAATAATGATTAACGGCGCCAGTCACAAGGTCTAAGCGCATTTTAATGGGGCCACCTTCTGTCAAATGCGGGCCGAGCGAGGGGGAGGTAAAGGTAGACAGAAAGGCACCCGCAAACAAAAGCGCAATGTCAGCTGCTAAGGGAGCGGCATGATTAAAGTACACTTTAAGAAAAAACTATAATCCATTCAAAATTTTTAAATAAAAAGAGGAGTTTGCAACATTTAAATTTTAAAATCAAATATTTTCACAGTATACAAAAAATATATAGTACAACAAAAAAATATACTATAAAAAAAAAAAAAAAAAAAACAAAAATCATTTGAAGTCTCAATCGGTCGTATTTCAATTTAGATTGGTTTTTTTTGCGAGTGTAATCACGACGAAAGGCTACAACAAAACAAATAAGCGGCAACAAACGACAACAACAACAACAACAGCAACAACAGCAAAAGCGATGCAAAACAAAGCAAAACAATCGAAAATTATAAAATAACAAAAGGCGATGGCAATCGATTGGACAAAATCTTTTTATGTATGCGCCAAAGCGAGGATCCTCAGACTCAGAAACACACACACACACACACTCGCACACACACTCGCACACAGCGGGTGTTTGTCCTTTTTGGCGTACGCGTCACGTATTGTCAATAAAAAAATAATAATAAGACACAATAAATTTTTACCTTTAACGAGTGGCGGCTGTCTGTGTGTGTGGGCCAAAAGGGTGAGTGCCCGAGTGGTAGGCCGAGGGGGGTAGGAAGGGAAGGGTCGCAGGACGACGCAGCTCGACATGCGTGTCCGTGCTCTTTGCTCCGCTTTCGCTTTTGTGTAACTGTAACGCGCGCCATGCTCGAAATATAAAAAAGAAAATAAACACGAAACTGTGATAGGGACAAGCGAGAGGCAGAGGGAGTGGGAAGAGGGGAGAAAGCGGGAGGGGGGACTGAAGGGCGGCTAAGCAAACAAAGGCAATGACACGAAACGACAACAACAACAGCAACAGCAACAACAATAATACAACAGAAACAGCAGCAGAAAGCAAACAAATAAAAGGCGCAACAATTGCAAAAGGAAATGCTAAAAGTAAAACAGCAGCAAAAGTGGAAACTGGGCGCGGGGCCCCCTATGCGGGCAAACCCCCACCCCCCCCCCCCCCCCCCCCCAACCCACCTCCTTATTCACCCGTCCGCACACACAGCCGTCAAGATATTTGCCAAGTGCGTGTGTAATTGAAACTAGGCGCCTTCCCCTATCCCCCTTTCCGCGTGGATCTGCCAGGGTTCGGATTCAATTCCATATCGGGCCACTGAACTGAGCTGAAAGATATACACATTAGCGTAGGATAAAAGATCGACCAAAAGGGGGCAGCTTGTTGAGCTTTCTTTTAATTTATGCCTGCAATAGCAAGTTGTACCTAACTAAATAGTCGATTATTCTTGTTATTATTGAACATTAGTTTAATTCGAAAATGTTGGATCGAAGGAAAGCTTAGCTGTTGAATTTCATTAAAGCTAATCCGCATTTGAGCTTTTGTGCAACATTTAAAAATAAAGGGCCCCACAAAACTGCCATCATTCAGTTGCCAGAGAGTTTGGCGACAGTGCAATGCAATACCCCTAATAATATCCACTCAAATAAAGAGCGCTCTAAATCTGTCCCCGCTGACTTGACCCGCAATAAAAACGCGACCGGATGCGGCTTCAGCTTCAGCTGCTCAGCAGGTCAGCGCACTTGGCTCAAATGCTAATTCAAGCGGCCAGCTCTTAGCAGCCCCCAATCCTCCCCCTCACCCCTCCGTTACTGAGTGCATTTTTAGACCAAGCTATTTGGCCGTTTGGTCCAACTAATTCCACAATGTCTAGACTCGGGGCCAAAACGCAGTTGCTTTTTTTCTGCTCAGCGTAGCTCAGCTTGTCTTTTGACAGTGCCACAAAATGTTCTGGGTGGAGTTGGGATCGGGCTTGGGGTTGGGCTAGGGGTTGGGGTTGGGGTCTTGCTGCAGCAGTAAGCAGCGTATAAATATGCAAAAGAAAAAAAGAAACACAATATTTGTTAAAAGGACTACAGACAATTTGCCTTTAAATAGAGCGTGGCACTTCAAACAAGCGAAACCGAGCGTCGGGTGGGCGGGAAAACAACACGCAAAAGGAAAAAATAAAGAAAAGAAGAGGCAAAAATGCAAAAAAGACGAAAGAAAAACATGATAACAGCAGGGCCAAAAAAAAAACGTCGAGGGAGAAATGGTGCCAAAGTAAAAGCAGCGCTTGAAAAATATAAAAAAGAAGCAAAATCAAGAAAATGAAAAGAAAATAATATAACGAGCGCATATTAAAGTGGGTTTATTTATTTTGCGCTCGACGCTGTTGCCACTCGCTGAGCACGGCACACGGATCAGGAGCGGCAAACACCCCCCCAACCCCCCGCAGCCACAGCCACCCACCCCCCACAACCGCCCAGCTCCAGCTTGAGTTCCAGTCCAAGCAATGCGATTGCGATTGTGAATGCGGATGCGAATGCGTCTGTGTTCCCCTTTGTGAGTGCTTTGTGTTTATTAAAAAATAATTTCCATGCTCAACTTGGCACACAGCCTAAGCCCCTTTTTGTGTGTGTGTGTGTGTGTGTGTGTGTGTGTGTGCGGGCGTGTGTATTGGGGTGTGTGCGTGTGTGCGGGCTATCAACAGTTTGCATTCTCAAGATTGCGACGGAAACATTTGAAACAATAAGCCTCGAAGCTGTCGCCAGTCTCTAACAAATTCAAATTCAAATTCAATAATGCGAATACTTCGCCCAGGCGGCCAAGGGGCAGGCGGCAGAGTCCTGGGGGTTGGGGTGCAGGCGACAACACTAAATAATTCAGCAGGACAAACGGAAAAAAATGTAAATCTGTGATTTTAATGCGTTTGCCAACTGTAAACATAAACCCGAAATATTACAAAACTTGTGCAAACAGGCGTCGGGCAAAGGGCGAGCTATAAAAAAAATAAGTGAGAGTGCGACGGGATGGCAGTGCACGACTGGGAGATACTCTGTAAGCTGGAATGATGCTCTCCAGCAAACACACACAATGAAAGCTGATGTTCCGATTAAGACTTAAGCTCCTTCTGTCAGTTACTTACAATTATTTTACACTATTTAGCCACATTTTATCATGTCACATATTTTATTAGAAAATCTGAATACCCTAACTTGGCAAGCGTATTAAAAACAAGCGTACGTAACGGGAAGAGGAAATGAATGCGAATGCGAATACGCGTATGTCAATTTAATGGGCGGAAATTTTCAGTCTGAAAAGTGAAATGTGGCAATGGGCGTTGCGCTGTGGGCGGTGGGCGTGGCGCAAGCTGGTACAACAATTGCGACAGAGACGGCGACTTGTTGTCATTTTGTGGGTGGTTTTTGTGTTAAAATATGAAATATTTATATGAGCATTTTCATTTATGATGCGTAACAAATGTGCTGAAAGCAAAAACCAGACCAACAAAAAGAAAAACCAAATGCGCGAAATTGTATATAAAAAGCAAAAACAAATACAAATACCAACACAGAGGCAGAGGTGAAGGACACACGGGACTGCCAGAGTCTGGACAGGTGCGTGCAGAGTGGCCATCATTATGAACATCATTGCGCTGGCACACGCCACCCCCACCCCCACCTCCGCCCCACCCATTCTCCCCCGCCCCCCAGCCAGTAACGCACCCTATGCAAACTGCGCAGCCCCAAAACTTTCATCATAAATACACAAGCCAGCATTTTTTGAGCTTCTGCTTTTATATATATATGTACATACCCAGTACCTATAGAAAACGTGCAAATGTGGGCATATGTATGTATGTATTTTCACTATACAGCTGCACACAGGCTAACTATTAGTCGTGCATACCCGCCTAGAGCACTCTAAACTTTATCACTTTTCTTTTTTTGTGCTTCGCTTTTTTCCCCACTGTTGTTTTGTTCGGCAAAAATTATTATATTTTAATTACACATGCGTTGGTAGAAGCCAAGGCAGAGGCCAAGGCGAAAGCAAACAAGAATAACAGAAACTGTTACAAGAACAATAACAACAACAACAACAACAACGGGGACGGCGAGAAGCAAAATGTAAACGAAAATGGCGTGAAAAATCAGTTTCATGGCTTTTATGCTGCTGTTTATTGTTGTAAATGAGAGGCTCGCAGGGAGGGGCTACTCCCTATTACACTCACACACACAGAAGCCTTATATATATGAGTATTGTAGTAGGTGTGTGTCACACGGAAGTTGTTATGGCCATTTAGCATAGCATTTTTAATAGCCAGCTGACGACACGAGAAAATTTAAGCGCCGAAAATGTAAACAAAAATGTGACCAGCGCATTGGTAGTGTTGTTGTTCCTGCTGCTAATTAATATTAGCGGCTGTTGCCTGCTTTCGAGCAGGAAATGGGCCAACCGCCGCAGCTGCACCCCTCCCATTAACGCAAGTTTATTACATAATTACATTAACGCCAATTGACACATTCAGAACGCTGGACACAGGCGTGCCGGATAGATGGGCCCAGCTTATAAAAAAGCAAAAAAAAACCTGTCTGGCTACGCCGGTGTCAGTATTAATACATATCTTGTCTTGTATTTAAATAATTTGCGTATTTTACTGATCGTGACAACTGGTCACACAGATCGCGAAACTTTGGCGGCGAAAGAAAAGAAAGTTAATTATTAAAACACATAAATTAAAACACTTTATTAACGAATCTGTAAACCTGTAAGCTAAAGAACACAGTTATGAGCAGCTGATTTAACGATCTTCGTGATATTGAAGGGCTGCCAGTGTCTTCAAATTGAAATTTGGGTCGGCCCGATGGGAAGAACAGCTGACGCCATAAACATGGCCGCCATATTTCAAGTTTTAATTAAAGTGGAGTGCGCATTAAGAAGATTTTCAAATCTGTTCAAAATTAATCAATCAGTTGAGCTAAAAGACGAAAAACGAATTAAAAACATGTTAATTTCCAAGTTAGAGCTGGATCACAGAAATTGCACGTTGTGCGCGCTTTTTATTGAGGTACGTTCTATCAAAGATTTTCTCATTTCGCATCAAATAAAAGTTGCGCGTACCTGCTGAAGCGTAGAAAATGATCTGATTACATTGGCAGCAGACAAACGCCACTCAATTTATGGCCTGGCTGCGGAGCACCCACCGCCTGGACCTGTCAAAGGTTAAGTCGCCTGACATATGCCCTTGCCGCAGCCCCTCGAGCGGCAGCGGCAGCACTCAATATTAAGAAATAACAACTGGCTGCGGGCAAATGGGGAGAATGCACACGTCCTGGGCGACAGATATGCGCCAGCTTCGGCTTGCTGTCGACTTTGCTTTGGGGTCTTCAATGTAAACAAGCGAAACAGAAACAAATATTTAACTCGCAGGCGGTGTATCCTGTGTGAGTGCGTGTGTCTGTGTGTCTGAGTGTGAGTCTGTGTGTGTGTGTGTGCCAAGCAGCCACAACACTCAGCTTCCCAACGTCCCACCTTATACCGGGCTGCCCCTTTCCGGGCATACCCCGGCAACTTGTAAACTTTTCCGCAACGCTTTATTGTCGACTTGCCGGCAGCGTCGGGGCCGCTCCTCCACGCCCCCTCAACGCCCTTGCGTAGTTGCGCTGCTTTCGCTTATTTGTCGCAGCAGTTGAGCTCAAAGCTTTGGCTTGTTACACTTTATGAAATCAGCTGCATGTCCCCTTCCACGCCCAGCCCGCCCGCCCCCTTCACACACAAGTGTTTATGTTTGTCTTGGCGGCGGACTCGTAAACTCCCTGGAAAGTGAGAACCCAGGAACCCAGCGCTGTCAAAAGTCACTTCAAATCCTCCTTTTCCCCATGCATAAGTGTATCTGTGCGTGTGTGTGTGTGCGTGTGTTTCCCTATAAACTTCAACTGGATATTGTGCGTAATTATATTAAATTTTTATCGCCCCACATGAAATGGCAAACGTTGCTGCAATTTTCCTAAACTTTTTCAGCTTCTTTCAAGTTCTGTTCTTTATTCACTTGGAAACTAAGAGATTAAACCGATTGGCATTGGGGGTTAACTCCAGATATGCGTCTGTTTGAGACTGCAGAAATTCTTGAGATTGCTTCGCTTCTGCTGGCATTTATATGCCATACATATACATATATATATATATATATATATATATATATATATATATACATAAGTATGTATATGTTTAAGTTTATCCTAAAACCATTTTGTGTACGCTTAAACCCTACAATTTCAACTATTTTCGCGTGGTTAAAGCTATATGTTGATTATCAATCATCATACATCAATCAATCAGGACAAACAGTTTTCTAAACATATGTACTTGATAATAAATTGCCTTAAATTTGAGCTTTAGTGGCGCACATTTTGTCGGTTGCCCGTAGCAGCCGCCAATTGCCGAACTTGTTTGACATTCGTTACTTGAATAGTCACAGCAATCAGTTAGATTTGAATGCCCCGATATGGCTGTTCCACATGCCGACTGTTGTTCAACTATTTTACCAGACCTCCTTTCCCGCCCCCGCCCACGCCCATGCCCATGCCATTTGCCTATATCATTATGTACATAAAGCTTATTAAATTCCAACTCTAATGTGAACTCCGACCGAAGTCGTAGCTGCTCTGTACAAATAATGCGGGCATAATTAACAGCAATGAGTAAAAAAAGAGAAGAAAAAAACAGCCACGAAATATGCTAAGCGATGGCGGCGATAGCGACGATTATAATTGTGGACTTATGCAAAGGGGCACAAACAACGTTAGAGCAACGTACACTGAAAGAAAATGTTGTAACCAGCTTTTCGTTTGACAGAGTTACAATTTTTGCACTGTTGCATGAAGTAGGTACTAATTTCTCTTAGTGTCCAAATCGTATATACTGTTTGGGCCTCCAACCTAACCGATTTCAATAAAAGTGGAACCACTTGTAAATGGGTGTGAGGTGTATTTGTGTGTGTGTGTGTGTTTTTGTATTCTCTGTGTGTTTTGTTTGCTTTCCTGCCTTTGCTGTTTTTGTAGGCGCAGCAAGTGCAATTATTTCGTTTTATGCCCCGACACACAATAGAATCAAGTCCCACATGTGTGTGTGCATAGTGTGTGTGTGTGTGTGTTTGTCTGCCCCGTGACATTTAAGCCCAGCCAGGGGAATTGCTTGGGCTGGTCGTCATTGTCGTCCTCAGGTTTGCGGTTGCCCGCATGGACAATGGACACGCAGAAAATTATGAGGCGCGCGTGGAAAATAAAACTATTTGAATAACGCGCAACTGGCCACAGCCACGCCCACACCCTCCGATTTCGCCCCCGTCCAGGCACAGGACATGTGTGCTTTGCGGCCGCCGCCGCCCCGCACCGCTGCGTGTTAATAGTTTTTACGTAGTCGCATGTCCCGGGCGCCCATTTCGGCGTCTAACAACTCGACGGCGCTACAATTACCTGGAAATTAACGCAATTAGATTTGTGGTGCGCATACTTTTAGCCAGACTTTATCTGGCCACGCCCACCGCCAAAGTCGCCGCAGCTGACAGCGCTGCTAATAATATTATTACGATCAAAACGAGGCAGGGGATTAAAGTAGTTTATAGTCGAACCAGGAACCAAAAAAAAAGAAAAGAAAATACAGCTTGATAATGCTTTATGGCTGTGAATGTATTTAATTACTCTAGACTTTTTACGGCGCAAGTAATTTACATTTGGTATATAGTACAGAAAATAGTTTTCCCCGAGAGAAATCTATAAGTTGGGCTTAATATTATTGTGCTGTATATTAAATTTTTGTATGTTTTCGGAAACATTTCACATCTACTTGGTTTATTCTTTAATTTTCTTTATGTTATAGATATAAAAAGCATTATGTACGTACTTCTGAATTCATCACATTAATTCATTTGTCCACATTGTTTTTTTTTCTTTCTCTTACAGACTAACGCATTAGTCAGCGGAAAAATCTTCAGGTTTTCAGAGGCCCGCACGTGACGCGGCCCTTTTTATACACTTAATCAAAAGGTAAGCAAGGTAGCGGCATAAATATATAAGTACTATGTCTAAATATATATGAGAATATATATATATATATATATATATATATATATGTGTGTGTGTGTGTGTGTCTATAGGCATAAAATTTGAAGCAGAAAAGCATACATCTAGAGAATACAGAACTTAGCTAATTAAGTGGGGCGTGGGCCATAGAAAGAGAGTGAGAGGGGAGAAGAAGAGAGAAGCAGTTCGAAGGAAAACGCATTTGAAATTCACTTTCAAAATCAACAGCTCAGACATGTGGGCTATAAAAGAAGGAAACAAACAGCAATTGAAACATATATATATATATATATATATATTTATATCTAGAGAAAGAAAGAGAGGGAGTGTGCCAACCCACGCTAGTCGGCATCTTCATAATGTTTTATGCAAAATTGTTAAAATATTTGACAGTTGTGTTAAAAGTTTTGCCCAGACGACGACGACTCATTTTCGACGTTAAATCCACCGGCTCATCGGTCTGTATTTATGTTTGTAGTGCTTGTGCTTGTGTTTGTGTTTGTATTTGTGTTTTCGTTATGTTTGTCTTCGTGAGCATTTTTGCTAAACTGAAAGAATTTATTATATCAGGCAGCAGCAGCAGCAACAACAGCAACAGCAACAGCAACAACTACAACAAGAGGACACATACTTAGCAAAGCTGCTCAACGAGCATGACAAATTTTCACTTTGCGTCTGAAAGTTGCAACAAACTTGCAGTCAACGACGAAAATAATAATTTCACTGCTATCTCTCTATCCCCCTCTCTCTTTCACTATTTGCCTCTCTCTCTTTTATTCTTGTCAACACACAAAAAAGGTGAAGGCGACTTGGCCAAACAACGAAATGGCAAACAAAAAAAAATATAACCAGAAAGAAAATGTGCCAATGGGTTAAAGAAGTTGAAATACTCTTGCCGAAAAATGTTCAGTCATATAAAAATAGATAAACAGATAAATATACATATTACACAGGAAATTGACAGGCTTTAACTTTATCTGCTCGATTGTAGCTATTGACCAAGGATAAATAAATACCCTATACGACCTTCTTTAAAACGATGCAAATTTCATGACAATAGCATAATAGACAACCACAAAAAGGGTATGCAAATAAAGCAAGGAAGAGCTGAAGCCAAGTCAAGGACTACTTATCTGCCGGGACAGTTGAGCCAGCCGCCAACACTTTGCCCAGGTGCTGCCAATTTCAGCATTAAACAGTTGCCAGGCTTAAGCAAAATGATCAGGGGAGGCACGTTGCCGGGGGCGGGAAGCAGGGGCGGGGCTAGACTGGCAAACAAATTGTGCATCAAAAGTTAAAGCTCTACACTTGAGAGCAAAACCAGCAAAAAGGCAAATAAAAGCCAAGCAACGAATTCTAAGTGAAAAAAAATGACAGCCAAAGTAATGGGCTAGCGTTGGTCTCAAGTGCAGTCCTCAGCCCCCAGCCCCTTTGGAAACCTGGCAGTGGGCGTGGCAGGTGGCGTTTGCATATAACTTTGCAACGAAAATATGTGTCAACAATATGGCGGCAGGCGACGATGGCAGGCGACGATGAGCGAAAGTTTGCATTGAAACTACTTTTCATTTTATTTTGCTGACAGGTATGCTAAAAGCCAAAAAAAAGGAAGAAGCTTGCACGAGATTGCGGGGGGTGGGTAGAAGCAGAGCAAAGTAGTCAAAAGTCGCAGCAGGGAAAAATAAGAAGAAGAAGCAGCAGCAGCAACAACAACAACAACAGGAACAACAGCAGCAGTTACGAGAGACTCACACAATGCGTGCAGATTTGGCATAGCTCAGCTTTCAGCGAGGAAACAGGGTATACACACACACATTGTGGCACATATAAATTTTGGTAGGGGACAGCTCGTGTGACAGCTGGCAATGACTTTTTCGCATGATAATAACGAACAGCAAAAGGGTTCACAAATGACAGTCGAAACTTGGCGCGTCTGTCACATGTAAATGGCAAGCAATTTATGAAATATAAATATATGCATATATATATATATATATACACATATTTATATTTATAGAGTGCGACATTGCTGACAATAAATATGGCAACAACTAATATGGCCAAAAGTTTAACGCTTTTCACATTTCACCCATTATCGACGCCCCACTGCGCTTAAAGCAATTTGGCACGCATGCGGCAATATTCGTTTGTTAGGAAATTTGTTAGGGGCTTGTTATCAGGACCAAAAAAAAAAATCTAAAAATAATTTTCTTTACTTTGATTTATGATTCAAACCTAGCTTTTTACTTACTCTTTTTGGTTTCAACTTAATATAATTGGTTTGAGTATTAGTTTGAATCAACTATCTAGTAGATTCTACTTCTGATACGATCTTATTTTAATCTCACAAGTTTAGCAGCCATTTTCCCACCGGCTGCTCCTGACATGTGACAATGCCGAATGGCATTCGCAATTCTTTCGAGTGACGCAAGCAAATCAAGTTGAAGACGCAACTAACCAAATCAAATAAAAGATTTCAATAAAATAAATAAATGCGAGCACAAAGTAAGAGGGACGTGCGAATGTCATAACTCGCCTGATTGATGGGCCCCCATTTTAGTAGGGCCATTTGTCAGGGCTTGTCCGTCCGTCCGCCCGTCCATCCGTCCGTCTGTTCGTGTCCGGCTAGGATCGAGACATGAGTGCGCTTTGCTTATGGAATGCCGCCAACTGTCCGCTCGTTTGTCCCTTTTTATTTGCGGCCAAATAAACTAGAGACAGCGACTGACTTGTCAGCGAGTAGTTTCTGCTCTGGCCAGTCTGCTGGCATTCACTCAAAGTCAAGCACGTCCGTCTGCCCGGGATTGCAGTTGTGGGTCGAGACGGGCACGGGGACATGTGTGTCCTGTCACAGCTTAAAGTTATTCACATGGCATGCGGGCAGTGGGCCACGCCAGGCAGCTGCCCAGGATGCTGCTCCTCTCATAATGGTGCGCACTGACGAGCAACAGAGCAATGATGATGATAAGCAGCACGACAAGTGCACTTAGAAAAATAGCCGAGCAACTTTTACGCAAATCTGATAGAATTGTGGTTTAAGTCGAGCCAAATGGTATTCATATTATAAGCTATTATATTCTATTTATACAGACCTCAGTTCTTTATATAGTGTAGTTGGGCTATTAAGAGTTATATAAAAATCATCAGGCAATATAAAAGTTGATGCTTTAAAACACTATTATTTTCGCTTAGTGCACGTTGCACGGGCACGGCCTTGTCATAAACAACAACGAGTTGTCTGACGTATAAACTTATTGTTGACAAAACCTCATGACACACACCAACAGGCACACACACACACACACTCACACACATAGAGAGAAACACATTGAGATGAACGTGCGCGCCCCCAACTGGCAGACATATTGTCAAAGTCGTACTGGTGCGCCGGGCTCTGCCACAGCGGAAGTGTCACCATTTGTCAAATAACGAAAATTGAAAACAATTTCCACACGCAGACAAGAGAAGCAAAAGCGGCAGCATCCATAAGAGCAATGGGATCAGATTTTTGCCTGGCTCTGGTTGCCATTGTCTTCATCAGCACAGCATAGCATAGCAGAGTACAACACAGCTCCTTGCACAACTTCATTTCACACTCACTCACACACCTACTCAGTCACTCTCGCTTCCGCTTGCTCCTCCTCCTCCTCCTTCAGTTCAGCCAGTTATGTTTATATTCGATGCGGCCCGATAAGCAAACTTTTCTTGCCTGCGAAAGCCAAACAGGGCCATAACGACTGCTGGCGGGTTGCCGGTATAGGGTATTCTAGAGCTGAGAGTTAAGAATTGCTTGCGTTAAAGCTAAAGAAAATTTCCATACAAGCAGTTGGCAACAATTTATGTGCATCGCTCCCTTTTTGGTCGCCAGAGCCTGAGCTGACAGCTTAGCTGCGGCTTTGCTCCAATTTCCTAGTGGGTCGACGTCAACAAGTTTTATCACACTTCACCGAGGCGCCACAGACGCTGCCTTCGCGCCCCTAACCATTATTGTTTACGCTCACACTTTAAACATATGCGTCCTGTTTGCCAGTCTGCGTGTGTGTGTGTGTGTATATATTCTCGCTCTGTGTGTGTGTGTGTGTGTGTGTGCTTTTCTCACATTGAAAGTTTAATCGAAATTATAAACAGCAAGACAAATGGCTTCTTGTTGCAATTTGCCCCACTTGAAGCAGCAAAGGTGGCAAGCGAAAAGAGGGCCAACAGGGACTTGTGTTTCGTTGTTGTTGCTTTCATGCCCGCAGGATAATTATATCCTGTACCTATAAAAAGCATAAAAGGGTAAGGCAAATGTATATAACTGGAAGATAAAGGCATCTTCAAACACTATCTAAATGTCTTTATAAATTCATGTTTATCTATAGTCACATTTCTTTTCTTATCAATATCTTCAACAAAATCTCTCATCTTTAATCATACTCAATTGCAACTTTTGCTGTAAGTTCTTTGGTCACTAACTTGATTCGCTTGACTTTCTTTCTTTGTGGGCCAAGTTTTTAAGTGTCTTAACCTATTTTATTATGCTTTAAGTGTATCCCAATCTGTGTCTGTGTCGCGCTTGGCCGCATTTCGTTGTCTGGTTTGTTGTGACACCGAAAACTTTTTGTGTGCCGTTGATAAATGACTTATGAATACTGTGAGAAGTCGCATAAATCTTATGATTTATGCATAAACAACAAATTGATTTTTCATTTGCTTGCACCGCTCGTCCTTCCATTTCTTTCCTCATTCCCATTCCCATCTCCATCCCCCGCCCAGCCACGTTATCCTGCTTGGCTTTGAGTAATTGGCTGTGGCTGTCAGCGGCGCTTGCTGCACATGTGCCAATGAATATACATGGATTGCTCCAAGTGTGTGTGTGTTGTGGGTGTGTGCGTTAAATTCACTCGCATGAAAATCTAATTACACACACAGATTTACTGCACTTAGAGAAAAGACGAGTTAAAAACTCAAGTGCCAGCTTTTTAAAAAAGTCAACTGAGCTGTAAAGTTTTTAACATGAGGCTTAAAACAAACAATAATTTAAGCAATGTTTAGTTTTGTGCATAATTTCTCTGAGTGTATGTATGTACCTACATATATATAAATTTTTGATTTGCTGCTTGACAACACACTTAAAAATGCCAAGAATATATATACATACATATATCTTCAAAGTCTCTCACCTCATTCAATTCCACATGTACCGTTACATTTCACAGCTGCGGCACTTGAGGTTAAGTGTGTATGTGTGTGTGTGCGTGTGTGCGTGTGTGCGTGTATGGCAGTTTAGTTTTGACTTTGCTTTGATATTTAAATTGAAGTCATCAAGTGATTTGGTGGAGCCTGTGCAGCAGCTGTCCTCGCAACTGATGTTTGCATGCAAGTCTGTTTTGAGTGGTTAATCCTGTGGCCTAAGCCACGCCTTGAACCTTGAACTTTTGGCAACGTGAGCACAGATGGATGTTGGTTGCTAAGCCAAGTTAAGCAACGCGGCAGCAACAATCAAAACACTTATCATCGTTTTATTTAAAATTTATAACGATAATCAATGTAATGAACCATGCCAAAGTCAATAACTCAAATGACTTTGAGCTTTCAGCTTTTGGGGGGCTTTCAGCTTACAAGCCACGCCCATAATCCAAGCAACCAACACCCCCGCCCTCCCGGCCTGGCTGCTGTCCTGATTTTAAGCGTGAAGACAATATTTTATGCAAATCACTGGCGAACTGCCTGCCTGCCTGGCTGCGATAACGATGACTCACTTGACAACTGCCAATAACTTATTTACACTTCATTATGCCTGGGCACAGGGGGAGGGGTACGGGTGAGGGGAGACAGCCAAAAATATGCCCAATGTCAGATGTGACTTATTAATTTATTAAAAATACGAGCATAATTAGAGAGCACTTTGCCAAATGACACTTGAAATGCAATTGAGCTCAGCAAAAGGCGGTAGAAAGTGAGGGCGGGATGGGGAATGGGGGATGGGGGGGTGGTGGGGCTGGGGCACTTCATGAAGCCATTGCCAGTGAGCGAACAATCAGCGACAGTGTTGCAGTTATTTATGAGCGCAATAAATTTGTTTATGGGGGTAGTCCAAGCGTTTGTTTTGGGCTGGGGTGTAGCCAGCAGAGCGTCAAATGAAGGCAGCAAAAAGCCAGCAGGAGGCACAGCAACAACAACAACAACAAGAAAAATAACAACAATAACGACAACTGAAAACGGCCATGTCATGAACTTTTCACAAATGCCGCATTCATTGAATATAAGCTGGGGAAAATCAAAGGAAGACTGGGAAGCAGCCAGCAGCGATGAAATATGAACGAAAAATAAAAAGTTAACAACATTAATTAGCATTTTTATGGAGCGTTTTAACTTTTGTGCAGGCATTTTGTGAAGGCTGCGAAGGGGTTTTTGGCCGCAACGAATCGAAAGACGCATCACTTTTCAGGATAATAAATGAAACCCGAAACCCTCAACACCCCACTCAACATCAACACTCACACCAGCGATCCACCAAATTGACGAGGTGTTTTTTGTTCGCCAGAATTTGCCGCTTTTAATGTGGCATCAAATTTGATGTTGGCAATTCGAGTTTTTGAGTGCGGCCAATGGCCGAAATTGTATCGGAGGAGACTTAAGATTATTTAATAGGTTTTTGCAGGTTCAAAAACATAAAACAACCGGGAATTGTTTTCTTAACAGAGTGCTGATAATTAAATACGCTGCAATGGAATATGAAAAATATAAGATTTGTTTGGGATAAGTTGGAAAATAAAAGTGTTTAATTAATTACAGCAGCTTGTCGAATAAATTAAATATGTGTGCCGTCTAAGAGAGAGAGAGAGAGAGAGCGAGAGAGACTTTAGACTATTAAATAGCTCTGCTTATATTTTATATAGTAGCTTAAACCGATCTAGCTCCGGTTTAAGTAATACCAATGGATGAATGAAAGCAAAATCTAAACCAACTTTTATTTAATTTCATTTCATTCAATTTATTCATTTAATCTTATATTCATGTTAGCTTACTATGCATTGCAAAATTTATGACTTAAGTTAAAGACCCTTGGGCAGGGTATATAAAATATAAGCGGCTTAAAATTTTCAATCATTCGCCAGCGCCGCAATTCGAGCCATTTTTAAAAGCAGCTACCAGGAAATGCCCTTTACACTTTTTCGTTTTATGTCTTGAGCCAGGCCACCTGCCAGCCCTTGCTTGTTTCTATTCCCCAGTTGGCGCCAGATAAACAAATTTTATTGACCAAGTCATTCTGGCTTTTTGTTTGTTTCTTTTTTTTTTGTGCCTTTGCAGCCAAAGAGACGCAACTTGCGGCCCGCCGTTCAAATGTTGCCGCATCATCAGCGCCATAAAATGGGTTCGCTTCTGGGCTTTGGCCTCCTGCTGCTGTGCTGCTGCCTGGTGGCGCCCAGCGCGGCTCGCTCCCGGGATAAGGAGGAGCGTCGGAGTCGCGGACGTGCCAGCAACGTGGGCGCCTCTTCCGCATCCGCCGCGGCTGTGACCAGCAACAGCAATGGCGGCTACTACACCAGCTCTTCGGCTTACGGAACCAGCAGCAGCGGCAGCGTCAGCAACAGCAACAGCGCTGCAACAGGCGGCACTGGCTATAACGGACCCATCGACAGCACCGGTTTCTGCATGCGACGACGCGACATGAAGCTCATGTGCTACTGCACGCCGGACGAGAATCATATGCCAGTGCAGAAGGCTGAATGCTGGGTGTTCTCGGAGGGCCTGAACCAGAACGACACCACCTGGACACGCTTCTATCAGCAGAAGCGACTGCGCGAACTCAAGTTTGTCATACAGAACAATGCGCGACTGGACTACATACCCACCATGATCATTGAGCCGCTGAGGAATCTGAGCAGCATTGTCATCGAGTACTCGCAGGTTGAGATCATCAAGAGCTATGCCTTCGCCAATCTGGGCTTTCTTGAGCGCATCATCTTGAACAACAATCACATTATGGCCCTCGATCAGGATGCCTTTGCCAATCATATTCGACTGCGCGAGCTGAATCTCGAGCACAATCAGATCTTCGAGATGGATCGCTATGCGTTCCGTAATTTGCCGCAGTGCGAGCGTCTCTTCCTCAACAATAACAATATCAGCACCTTGCACGAGGGTCTCTTTTCGGACATGGCACGTTTGACCTATCTGAACTTGGCCCACAATCAGATCAATGTGCTGACCAGCGAGATCTTCAGAGGATTGGGCAATCTCAATTTGCTCAAGCTGACGCGTAATAATCTCAATTTCATTGGTGACACGGTCTTTGCAGAGTTGTGGAGTCTGAGCGAGCTCGAACTGGATGATAATCGCATTGAGGTAAGTTTAAATAGACTAGTTTATATTTTTAAAGATAAACATTTTTGCATCAATGAATTCGCAAACCTGATTTGCTCAATTCGCTTTGTCCGAGCTTAGCTAGGTCAAGTTTATGCCATGGCTTACTTAAGTGGCCATAAATTGTCAGCTCGACCAAAAGGAAGCAGCTTACAAACGTGACACCAGGGGCAGGGGGACGTGGCAGTGACAGTGACAGTGTCAGGGTTAAGGGGGCCGTGTATATCATAAATAGCACATCCTTCGGGGCATCTATCGCATAAACAACAACTTTGTTTTTGGGTGTCATAAATTCAATTCGAATGCCCATTTTTGTGGTGATTTAAGTGGTCACTCAGCAGTCGGCGAGCTGTGGGCAACACTTGCCACATGCCCCCTTTGGCTGCCACTCTTTTGGGCCGCCCGCTGTTTGCCGAGTAGGCGCTAATATGATAAATAGATTGGTAAATTATGTTTTTGGGGGCGCCGCAGCCGCCTAGGCCACACAGCTTAATTCACAGATAGTCCTTGTGGTTGGCCGGCCACACGCTGTGGCATTATCCTTTTCAGCGCCTTTGGCGTGGCAAACAAATGTGCGCTGCAAGTTAATCTACTTACAAAATATTGAATAACAAATCATGGCATAATGGATTTATGGCACTCCTTTTGGCCATCTGATATGCAAGGACCCTTCTGCCGGCAGACATAAAAATGGCCAACGCCAACGCGTGTGTCTGTGTGTGTAAATAGAAAATGTCGCTTAACGCCCGGCCAGGCGCAGGATACGCTGTTTTGTTAGCCAAGTCCATATGCTTATGTTGTGTGTGCGTGTGTGTTTGCTTGGCGGCAGCTGTAGTAGCTTGGGCCCAACGATAAGCGCAAATCCTGCATATCCTGGCCAACATTGTCGCTCGTCTTTGCTTTTCATTTTGCTGCGTGTTTCATTTTTCCATTTTACAAAGTGCTCGCATATCATGTCACACCCAGACAACTCGCATATGTGTCAGGCCAGTAGGACACACACACACACACACACACTGATACAGTTCATCTCAAGTGTTGCTCAAGTGTTTTTCGCCGCCATCTTTGTGCCAGCTCTCTGCGGCTGACGCGAATGCTGATGCCGACAATCTTCAATCTGCTTCAACTGTAGCCATAGCTTTTCCTGGTTGGCCAGCATTGTGTCATAGTCATAGCCATGGCCATAATGATTGGGCTTGTTATCGCCTCAGTGTCGCATTGTTTTGGCCCATTCCTCAGAATTGTGCCTGTATTCATTCCCATATTCATTCTCTCTGCATATGTTTTGCTTCCGATGGACGAACAAAAACGACAAAAAAAAAAAACTGAAAGTCCTTTGGCGCCTTTCTCTCCTGCTTGTCCCTTTCAATAAAAGCAAATTGCGTTGCATGTTTTGCTTGGGTTATCCATTTCATTTTTCTTTTCTTTAGTCTACTTATATTTTTGTATGTGTGTGTGTGTGTGTTTGTTTGGCCTGCTGTGTACTTCATAAATCATTTGCTGTTAAAAGGTTTAGGTGCCTGGGTTTTGTCTGACACAACATAAAAAAGCTAAGCAACCGAGCGGTCACCGAGTCCTCAAACAGATAAATAGATAAACAGCTAAGCAAGTGCTTTCGGCATGAAAGTGTAACTCAAATGAAAAGTGGAAGTGTTGCCTTTAAGCTTAATAATCGTTATATATTGTTCATCTGAATCACGCACATGATGTATGTACATACTTCTTAAATGTGTGTAAATAAATCAGCTGAAAATCAAATTTGTTTTTCCATTTGTAAAGTTTTGTGTGGTCTTCATTTAACAATAGTTTTTGTGTGCTGCACAATCCTTTTAACGTTAGAATTAGACATATTCATAATTCTACTTCTAAGATGTTTCAACTTTAATTTCCTTTTAACTTAACTTCTGTCTCGTTTTGCTTAAAGTGTTGGTTACATTTTTTTCTTTCGCGTTTCTTTTTGTTTGTTTCGAATCATAACTTTGTTTACGTAGCCACCACAAAAATCGCACATAAATAACAATTTTTTGTTGTCGCAAGCCGATAAATTGGCGGCGCCTCGTAAAAACGCCAAGTGCCGCTCATCAAACTAACAAAATATCTCAATAAAATATATTATATTTTTTTTATGTCAATCAGCGTCGTGGCAAGCAAACAAACAAACGAACTGCTTTGATAGGATGTGATAGGGTATGAGTATGGGTATATATGTAGATATAGATATGGGTATCTGAATATATTTGCCCAGACACACGTACGCGTATTTTTCAATGTCTTCACTCGATGGGAAATTGGGTTGGAATCGGGATAAACAACGGCACATGTCTCTTTGTGGACTGTTGGCATTTAATATGCATAATTTTTCCATTTCACTAGACAAAGCATATTGAATATTAAATAATGACGTACGGGCAAAAACTGAGACGCGATAGAGCAGAGACAAAGTGGAAGAGAGTATGTGTAAGAGAGAGAGAAAGAGCAAAGAAGGAGGCAGAGTAAGAGTAACTTTTTGGGCCATAGTCAAACTTTCACTGGCGCTTCCTTACCGAAAATAAACACTTTTTTTGTATAATAAAATTCAAGGCAAACGAATTGGAACATACAAGTTAAAATAATATGCATCTACATATGGTTTATATGCGTATATATCCCACACACACACTCGCACATACACACATATGCATAAATAAATACGGAAACAAAAACAGCAACAAAGACAACACAACAATGGCCACGGCCAAAAAGGAGGCGTGACGGGGAGGGGGCAACGGCAGCAACGAAATTGTTGGTAAAAAAAATAAATAAAAAACAGTGAAAATAATACGCAAAAATGCGGAAAAATGGCAGAAAATATTTTTTGTGTGCTCGGTCGGCCAAGCAAAACATAAACGAGCTGCAAAAGGCGAGAGGTTAAAAACACGATGGGGCAATAGGCAGGGAAGAGAGGGAGGCAGGTTGCAAAAAAAATGTTTTCATTGCATAAATACAATTAAACATGATACACGTATATTTAAAAGAAATGCCAAAGAGAATGCAATATCATATCGAATGATGACTGACTAATATATAAATAAAAAATATATATTTATTTAAGACTGCGACTACGGTTTGAATCTAGAATTACAGATTTTTCGGTCGAAGCTTAATCGGACGCAGTTTTTTCTAAGGCATAGTTTGGTTAATACATTTTTTTTTTGAATCATAAATATGTAAATGAAACATTTTTTTATGTAATTCGTAATGTTATTTTAATTTGGATAGACTATTATATGTGCTTTTAAAGTAAAGATGATTATTTGAAATGCTTTTGATTTATAATAGTAAAAAATGTTATCAATTAAGACTAAATCTCGAAATTCTAGTATAATGTATATTTAAGCTTGCCGTAATGATTATTATTACAATTTGAATTATGTATTTTAATTAATTCAAAGAATCCCTAATTAATATCTATGTGTATGTTCATTTTACTTTGCAGCGCATTTCGGAGCGTGCTTTGGACGGTTTGAACAATTTGAAAACGTTGAATTTGCGCAATAATTTGCTGAAGAAAATCGACAATGGTTTGCTGCGCGGTACACCGGCGCTGCTGTCAATCAATGTGCAGGCAAATAAATTGGAAACTCTCACGTTCTACACATTCCAGCCAATTATGGACAATTTGGTCAACAGCTCCAGTGAGCTGTTGTTGTCAGGTGAGTCGCCAAAACATGCAGCAGCTGCACAATTTGATATGCGCTAACTGACAGACAGGCACTGCACTGACTGCTGCGAAAAAGCTAGCAAGTTATTATAATTACACATACGCCACGTTGGTCGCAAATGAGCTCAGCTCGCCGAGCTGTTTGCAGCCGTTAAGTTTTATGACAGCCCATCGTGACTTGGGGTCTTGTAGATTTTGTCTAAGCACACAATTAGGCAGGCACAAATACATACATGTATATAAATATATATACGTATGTATGTATGCAGAGTTAGATTGTAGTTGGTGTGCGTGTTGGGTTGGCTTCATTAAGGAAATGTCGTAACGTCATTGCTCAAGTGTGCGCTTCCGTCGACACTTGCGAAAGCAGAGACAGCGTTGCGGCTAGAAGGAGAGAGAGAGAGAGAGATAGAGCGAGAGAGAGAGAGAGAGAGAGGGGAACGAGAGATATGAACATGTTCTCGCTCGCTCTGGCACTTTGTTAATTGCATAGACTCGCATAGAGTCTAAGGGCAAACTAACAGCTGACAACTGCCAGTGGCGTGCACAAAAACCAAATTAGTCATTAAAGTGCAATTTTGAAAGCGACTAACGCCGGCCCGAGCCACTCAACGGAACCCCCTTCACTTTGTCTGCCTGCCACATGCCGCACTTGCCACTTGACTCGACTGCAAAACTCATAACAATAAAATATGTCCTGCAAATGGCCGTAGGCAGAAACAACCACAGGGACAGCGAGTGTATGAGTGTGTGTGTATGTGTGTGTGTGTGTGTGTGTTGTGACCAAGTTAATAGCGCTGGCTATTAGCGTGTTGATTAGCCCAATTAAAAGGTAAATTAAAGTGAAATATTAAGTGCACACGTCCATATAGTTGTCACTGCCATTTTATCGACTGTCACGAGCCTCATTCTCAATAAACTGTCGAACTAAAAAAAATTGGCTAAGGTTTGGCTGCAAACCTCAAATAAGATTCGATTCAACGCTTTGTTCACATTTGAGTCGATGCCAAACCGATTCCAATGCAAAAATTCGACACTAATATAATTAATTGGCATAAGTTTAGGACTTCAATCAATGACAAGAGTTTTTGGATTGGTAGTCGAGGTTAAAGCTTGCAACCTTTATAATATTAATTTTAACCGAAATAGTCAATAGCCAAGTCGCTTTTATTAGCGTACCTTACGCTGAGTAAGACAAACTAAAGTCTATAAAAACTACTGTCAAGGCTTTTTCAAGATTTGTGGCAATTGCAACACCTTGAAAGTGGCACGCGCATTCTGTTGGCAGTTTTATTTTTAGCTTACTTGGCAATTAGGCTTTGATGTAAGTGCACTGTAATCAGTGGCTGCATAAACAACAACTACAGCAGCAGAAGGAGTAAAAACAATGGTAAAAAATAGTTGAAGCGCCTTGGCCCAAGGAATACATTTGAATATTTAACAACAGCCTTCAAAATCGCATTTCTCTTTCATTTAGCAAAGTCGTCGACGTCGTCACACAAACACACACACACACACACACACACACACACACACACACAACAAAATTACTGCATATGCACATCCAAATGGCAGTTACAAATGCAACTTAATTATCACACACACACACACACACACCCGCACTCCTTTCCATGTCTCTGTATGTGAGAGTGAAATTTTCGCTAATGGTTTGCCATTAGCATGACTTATTTAAGTCGAAACGAAAAAGAGTGAGCTTTTTTAAAAGGATGCCAAATAGCGAATACCCTGCAAAAAAAAGGCGACAGTTATATTCGATCAAAAGTTGTGCAAATGAGACGAAGAAGTAACATGAAAACACTTAATGAAAGCTTTAAAGGCTAAGCTTTATAGTACAAAAAATGTTAATACAAAAAGGTGTCTGAAAAGCATAATTCATGTAACTCTTTTTCATCATACCCTTTAGGCCTATATTTAGTTGAGAACAGGGTATAAAATGACGTTGAACGACAGCAAAGCTGTTCGCATTGGCATACAAAAGCCATGGCCACGTGTTTGTGTGACTGTATGTGTGTGGCAGTCGTAATTGCATTGGAGAACTTACACACACACACACACACACAAACAAACACACACGCAAACACTTGCAGAGAGCGGCATTCATTTGTAAATTGGCTACAAATGACTTGAAATTGCTTTAAACTGCAAAATATTTTGGCATGCCAAAAAGTTTTTAATTCATGTGCACTGATTATGTCCACACACACAGACACACAATTTTTATACATTTGCATATGCAGTGGCGAATGGTTGATTAGAATGCTTCATTATTTGGTGCGTCAATTCACAAAGTTAAATATACAACAAATTTTAATTTAATTTTTTAACTTTCGGCTGCAAAGTTGTTTCCCCAAATTGCTAATGAACCGAAGAAAAACTTTGCTCTATAGAATTTAAAGAAAAGCCGTTGAGAGAAAGAGCAACGAGAGTTTATTGACACATATAATTTCGAATGTATATTTAAAAATGGTTAAAGTGGCTTTCAGTCGGTGACGGCGCATCAATAAATAAATTAACTAAGTGCTTTTTATTTGCTGAATTAAGCCAGCAGATGGCAGCTGAAAGCCACAAAAACAAACTTGCATGTCTTGCGAAGAGTCGCTTAAAAATTTTGCTCTCAAATTGCCGTTTGACAAATTTATAAGTTGAGACTCATAGCAGGCGCCTGAAAGATGCAACACTTCTCGCTCATTGGGTGCAAGTGTTGACGCGTGTGGCAGGCACAGAGGGAAGGGACCGACCGGGCGGGTGAGGAATAGACGATAGACAGAGGCTCTGGCAGAGTGCGGCCTCAAGTGCATACACAGAGAGAAAATACCAACCCTCGACTACTTAAAAAGTGCAAGCTGATCGAACTACAAAATTTGTAACTTGACAAAAAATGTATTTATGAAAATATTTTTTATTACATTTTATATCGTTATTATTATTGATATTCGTTGCTATTATTATATTATTATTTAAAATAATATTCCTCCCGAATCATTTAAAGCTAATTTAAATTGTTTTCAATTTAAATTTCTTGGTCACGTCGTGTTTTCTTTTTTATTTTTATATTTCGTTGCTTGCTGAACTAGTTTTAAAGTGAATAAAAACACAGTTTATATAAAAGTGTTTTAAAACAAAATTAAAAAAAGAAGTTCTTTACGGTTTTTCTCTAAGTGTAAAAGCACATAAAAATTGCAACAAAATTGCAACAAATTGCAGCGAACATGTGAGAAACATCACCGGATGAGGATGACTCGAAACAGACGTTGACGTTTTCGGCTGAGGATAAAGTTGGCGCTGTGGCCATAAAACGTGCAACAGCAACAGCAGCAGAAGCAGCAGCATCAGCAGCAGCATAAGCATCAGATGCTGCAGCAGCAGCTCAGCTCCGCTCGTGGCCACATCACATGCCAGTGACATCCATTTTGGGGCCAAAGTATTTGCCAACTGGCGCTGCAGCGCGTCAACTAATCGAACGCCAAGCAGAATTTTGTGCAGATGTCCTGGGACAACTTGCCACACATGCACACACACGCTAGTGGGCAAAAAGCGTGTGAAGGTGTTCAACGTTTTGGACGTTGGAACTGTGCAACAACTATTTGACAAATGCACATCAGCCAGCGCCAACTGAAGTGGCGTTGGCATCGGCATCGGCATCGGCGTTCTCTTTGGCTGAGGGATTTCCATTAGCGGCAGGACAAATGATGTACATGAACTTTTACAGAACTGAAGCACATGCATCAGCCATACCATGCACCTCAGCCCGGAATCTGCGCTCGGCTCACTGAAGCGAGCACGTTGAGATTTGTAGAGAAGACTTGACTTTTACGTAATTGCCATTGACAGCCATCGAATGACGCTAAGCTGATTGGCATTGCAGCAGTTGCTACGCGCTGCGATTTGCTCAGTAAATCTCCATTATTTTGGAATTTGCCAAGCATTGCATACGATTTGTTCTTCTACCCTGGGCGAAGAGGCTAACATGTTTTTACCACGAGTTGTGTAATTCAAGAAAGGAGATAAATATTCCTTATAATATTCAATTAAAGAGTGGTTAATGCTTTAAAAACTTAATTGAGCTTTAAAGTTATCTCATTCAATATATATTTATAATTATTTTTATATATGCATAAACTCGGCAATTGCAAAACTCAACAATTACTCACATCAATACAATTGCAATGTGTTTCCATAGTCCCTATTTATCAAAAACTGATTAAAAAGCTGTTTTGTTTCTCAAGATTAATCACACATCTACTGAAAGCAGGGCTTTTGAATCTTCGTCACAAATGCAGTCTTTTTTTGCATTTCGCATGTTAATAGCATAAGTACGGGCTTAAAAATCACTCAATTTCTCGAAAATTAGTTCAAAACCCATTAGCTCGGGCTCCATGGAAATGTTTAACACTCATCAGAGGCTACTTTGGCAACTGAACATGCTTCAGTTGCAGTGGCCATTGGGACAAGCACCTGTAGGCATAAACAGGGGGGCCGCACAGTTGCAGTTGCAGTTGCAGTTGCAACTATGCATTGAACACAGTGTACGGTGTGCAACAATTTTCCTCCCCTTCTCCCAACTCTCGCTCTACAAAAGTTTGTAGGCGTGTCGAACTTTTGGAACACATGCTGCCTGCATTTAAATGCCATTTGATGTCTGGGAGGCAAGGCACAGGCTCTAAACAATGCTACGTTTTGTCCTTTTGAGCACACCCCATTGGCAAGAGTATGCATTGTTTTTGTTGTTGCTGTTGCTGTTGTTGTTGTTGTTGTTGTTGTTTGTACTGTGGCTATGCAGCTACTGTTCCAGCTGCAGCTGCACCTATGCCCACGTATTTTGTAAAAAATTTATAGGCACGCCCAGTGCTGTGGCATTTGTTTCAATTCCGACGGTCATCGGTCGATGTTGGTGACCAGCTAACCACATACAGGACCCAGGACCCAGGACTCAGGACCCCAACAACCCCACAGCCACGCCCAGTTACACAGGGGCCACATGTGATGGTGATGTGTGCGATCCTTGTTTATTTGTATGCGGCGCACGTTTTGTTTGTGTCGTCGCGCCTGTGGCCAGGACCTACGACCATTTCAAATGCTTTCACTTTAAAGCCAATGCAAGTTTTTCACATACTATTTGCCAAACAGCAGCAACACACACTGGTAATAAATGCGACAACAGTCGCACCCAAAAAAATACCCCAAAGGGTCCCGGCTTAGCACCAGGGAGAGGGAACTGAGAACTGGGTACGTGTCCGTGTCCGGCTCAATTGGTTCGTTATGCGCTGTGTATGTACGTGTGTGTATGTGTGTGTGTGCGTGTGTATATGCGGCCCCAAATCGTTAGCTCGAATTGAATGGTTATTGTTTCCAAATATAAATAGGATTTCTAACAGATTTTTTGCGACGCCTCTTCAATATCCACATCCATTGGATTCCACACGCGGCTCGCATTGCGCTGACAGCTGAAAACTGAAAACTGCAATTTGATTATTTCGCTAAAAGTTTTCTTCTTTTTTTTTTCGTGCCTTTAGCAGCTCACCCGTTTTTCCAGTTAATAAAGTTTTTTTTTCCTTTCTGCATTTTCAACTTCATAAAATTTCATACGTTCGCTGAATTCGTATAATAACCATGTGAACTTTACACTGAGCGAAATATTTAAACGCAAATCCCTTGCAAAAGTTATTCATGCTGCATCTGAGGTTAAGTAAAATTAGGAATTAATATATAAAAAAAACGGGCAAAAAAAAATTGCAGCCTTGAACAAAGCCGCACAAAATCTCTCCCTTTAAACAGTTTTTCGTAGTCTGTATGTAAAGGATTATTGCTGCCACAGCGTCTTAAAATTGAGTAGACAATGCCCCGGATGACTAATTTAGGTTTTGTATCAGCAAGCCTTATATGCATACCTTTCATGAATTTGAATTCTGTTAAGCTCATTTAAATTGCGTGTGTGTGTGTGTAGTGCAAATTTTGTGCAGCTTAAAATTGCATTTGCCGAACAGCAACAGGAAAAAGTAGGCAACTGGAAAGACCAACAATAAACAGGTATTAGGGAACAACCACGAGCCCGGAAGCGAGCAATTTATTGAAAGGCATAAAAGGCGTTTTGTACGCTCGATTGCACGAAAAATGTTTGAACAAATGATGTTCGGCCATAAACTGGACAAATGAGCATGTGACACGCACCCGAAATTGACTTTCGATAGTCAACGTCAGCGTCGAAGTCGACGTCGGCGTCGACGTCGACGTCAGCATTGTACCATATCCTGGCAGCAGCAAATCCCACTGATTGCGCCCAATAAATCTATGGCTCAACATTGTGTGTGTATGTGTGTGTGTGCAATACTGAGCGTCAAACATATGCGCACACTAATAAGTTTTGGGTGGGGCGAGGGCGCCGCGTCCCTGATTTGATTGCCTGTTGAGCTCAGCAAACAAATTTATATACATTTTGTATAGTTGCAGATACAAGCACACACAATGGTTTGCATAAGTAGCATTTCATTTGGTTTTAGCTTCATTTCATTGCGTTTCATTTGGCATTTGTTGCCAAACATTGCATAAATCACTTGGTCTTGCCACCAGCACCCATCATTTATGTTTAGACACCCACCCACACACACACACACACACACACACACACGCTATAAATATTTTAGAATTCAATTTCCGGCAACTTGACAACAACTCTGCCACGTTTCTTTTGACCATTAAACTCGCACCCTGTCATAAATTTAAAGACTGTCTCTGTCATCGCAATTAAACACACAGGCCATCGTTCATTTTACCGAGGCAGCCTCATTGTTCCGACTCGACAGTTGTCTGTGGCATGCGGCTCTGCTCTGCATGTGGCATGCGTTTAATTGTCTGCAGCAGCGGCGGCAGCAGCCGCGGCATCGTTTTAATTACGCACCTTTTCTATGCAGCTGCAAAAAATTTCAATTGAGTAAAAGCTCAAACTGCATTTCACGAGAACCATAAAAAAACAACCATACACACCCACGCACACAAACAAACACACACACGAGGAATGCAATTGCGCAATTTGTTTGCGGCCATTTTCCATGTATAATGAGAGCATACAACAATTTCCTTTCATGTCGCCTGACAAGGCCCGACGGCATTAACATCGGCAACAACAACAAGAAGAATATTCGAGGAAATAATGCATTTAGCTAGTTACCGTAGTTTAAATACCCTTTCTTAAAAATAGCAGAATATTCTTTTATAAAACAATTCTAATAATTTAATTTACGGCTGCTTTAGTTAAAATTGCCTTAATACCAAGAGTTCAGTCTATGAAATGTACATAAAGATAAAGCTCTAAGGACTCGTCTCTTCACACAGATCTAGCGTATATAAATATACATATATAAATCCTCTCTCCGCTCGCACTTCTCACTTTCCAGGCGTTGACATTGTCTGTCATAATTGTAAAACTCTCTCTGTCAAGAGCATTAAAACAACAATCGCATATCTTTTAGTAATCTCGTCCCTTAAGCCTCACTCTTCCCCGTTCCCAATCCTTCGCTCCTTTTGCTCATTAAGTAGTTCAATTAAAACTTAAATGCATATTATTAATGAGTTTTTATTGTTTAATGTGCAAAACTTTTGTATGCCTTGCGGCCAACTTTCGTTCGCTTTTGTTTGCTAGTATGTGTGTGTGTACATGTGTGTGGGTGAGTGCGTGTGTTTGTGTTAACTTTCACCTCGCGTCAAGCTGCTGCATATTTTATAGCATTTTTCACCGCACACATCAATTTTGTATGAAGTCCACAAGTCTCTTTTGTGGCACATTTTAAATCGCTCTAAAATTAATTGATATCATTACGGAAAACTTGAGATTGTTGTGACGACGACGGCGACTGCGACTGCGAGTGAATTGAAAGACGTGATTTCCGTTTCATAAAACTTCAAGAGCTTAGCAAATTGCCACCCATTGGGTTCGATAGAAAAGGGCTGTGCCCAAAGCCAATTTCATTCATGTTTCGAACGCTTCTTTAAAATGCCTGAATCGAAACAAGTGAGATGGATATACTTGCTGGATGGTTGACCAGAAAATACCCTATAAATGTATATATTTATATATTTTAATTTCGTATGCTTTCTTCTGCAATATACCGTCTGGTTGCCGTCTTCACTCAATAAGTAAAGGGCATAACAAGCCATTGAAAGCCAAGCACAACGAGACAGACAAGCCGCTTTAAGCGCATTGGCAGCTTAGCAACGTGCTGGTAATAAGAAGTAGTTGCTCTAAAGCTCAGACCCCTCTTCATTTATTTGCCCTCCTTTAACTGATTTTGGTGTCATTTGGCGCGGTCGACAATTAAAGCCGCTTCACTTTGCATTTGGCGTGCACAGCAACAAAGCCAAATAACTTGTAGGAGAAGAGGCAAAACAACTATGGCCAGGATTTAAGCCTTTTTCGCTTGATAGCAGCCTTTTGCCTTTGTCGCTGCTAACTGATGGCTGAACATTAACGCGCTTTATTAGTTAAATTTATTATAATCATCAACAGCAACAACAACAGCAACCATAACAACAAGAGCTCGAGTATTATACGCAGTCAGCCGTTAAACTGTTCTCAATTGCGGCACAGTTGGGTTTAGCCGGAAAACCGCTGCATAGTTTAAAAGTTTATAGCTGATTTTAGGCCTGTCTATATAGACTTATATATGTATATATACATGTTTTGTATATAATTTATGCACACCTAAAGACAATGCATTAGCCGTGTTAATTTTACCGTGTTAGCCAATACCCTAAACGGATTTGCCAATCTGCGCGTAACTTGAGCTCTTTTGTGCCGCTGGCTTTGAGCTTTGCTTTGCTTTTAATACAAATTCATGGCTGTCATTGCAAGTGTGTGCGTGCGTGTGTGTGTGCGTGTGTGTGCGTGTGTGTGCGTGTGTGTGTGTGTGCGCTGTAATCTATCTTAATATATGCACAGCCTAGCTGACTGGCGGGCTGGTTGACTGGCAGTTAGCAGCTCCCCGCTGAATTAAATGCCGCTGATGTGTCGCCTGCGGTTTTCAGCTGCGACCGCAAAATGCCTTTGATTATAGTTCATTTCACTCACGACGTTGTTACACTTGTTGTTGTTGTTGTTGTTGTTGTTGTTATTGTTGTTATTGTTATTGCTTTCTCGCGTATTACCTTAATTTGACGACGTGTGCTTTGAGTCATTTTGTTTGGTTGACGGCCGCGTTGCGTGGCAACTGCCAAAGAGCTTCATCAATATGCTTTTTGGCATTTGACATGAACGCTGTTTCTATCCTCGGCTTATTCGTATACCCTTGACAGCTATATAAAGCCTTTAATACGTATAAATATATTCTTGATTATGCTTCTTAGTGGCTTGGTCTTGACATAAGCGTTTGGATTCTTAATTAGTGTTTGTATACTTTTACAGGGTATATCAGACAACTGATTGCATAGAGTACACTCTTATTTGCTGTAATGAGCGACTGTTAGCTGACCAAAAACTCATTAGACCAACTATCGACAATAAATTGCAGCTGGCTTGCCAAATGACAAACATTTAATTGAATATTTTGGGCAACTTATTGCCGCATGCAATAAAATATATATACACATATATATAGATATAGAGTGTCGCATAGCTTAGCACTACTCTGGGGCTCTAATCGATTAGTGTAGTGCAGCTGGCTATAAATAAGCTGAAGCTCCTGCCACTTTCCCTTCCCCTTCCTGCTGCTCCAAACTTTACAATATGTAATAATTTCAATTTACAATATGTCCTGTATCGTATGTGTGTGCATATATGGAAGGAGTATATATGCTCGCAGCGTATCTTGTGTGACAGCCGAGCCGCAGCAGTCGATGCGGATGTAAACGTGTTGGCATTGATGGATGGGATTGCATTGGCCATGGGCAAGTCTTGAAGGGATTCGAACGCGGGCTCCAAACGGACATTTGAGTGCACAATTTATGTCAGTTGGCCATTTGATATATTGCCTCCGCTTTCTTCAGCTGTTAATAGACTCGCACTTTAGCCAGTTTCGCACCTCAAGGCGAAGGCGGCTTTAAGCCAGCCAGCAAATGTTGCAACTTACAAGTTGCCACTTGACTTGCCAAATCGCAGCGCAACAACAAAAGCCTCATTATTTATTTATATAATTTTTTTCATGCTCTTGTTGTTGTTGTTTGTTTGTTTGTTTTGGAGCAAACCTCGCTGGGGCACAACCCTCGCGGCGAATGCTCGCATATTTTATTAAATACAATTCAATAAGAGCAAAAATCAAGAGGGCTTTTGAAGATATGCCGATGGAAAGGGGAGGGGAGCGGAATTGAGCATGTGGATGATGATGATGATGCGATGGCTATTTTGGCAAGCATTAAGCGGCGAATTGGGCTCAGTCGTGGAGTGGGAAATGCGAACTGGGAAATGGGAAATGGAGCGGGGCTAACATGTTGCGCTCTCTCACACTGGGGTGGGTGGCCTTGTTATTATAGCTGTTGTCTAGTTGCCTCGCTTTGCTTTGCTTGCTCATTGTTATGAGCACATATCTATTCGTATAGCTGTATTTTTTATGCGATTTAGCATATAACAAACACATTACTACATCACCCTCTTCTTGCCCTTCTTATTCTTGTTCCGGCCAACCCTCAACTGTGCAAATATTTTTGGCAAACGCAACTTAATGCTTAGCCGAGGGGCTAATGTTTATGAGTGTGTGCCTACGTGCGTGTTTGTGTGTTTGTGTGTGTGTGTGTACTTTAACGCGGTTGAGTGGTCATATTTGATCGGCGCGCTTGTTGTTGTTTTTTATTTTTTGTTTTTTTTTTTTTTTTTTTTTTTTTTTTTTTTTGGTTGCCGTCTGTGATTCGTCTTTGATTTGTTTATGCGATTTCATAAAATATTTATCCTCGAGCGTAGTTGTTAAATCGCCTGCAATGACTTTCCCTTTTGCCAGTCGCCGGGTAAAAACCAGTCGCCAACCCTGGGGCGACATCCTCGCAGCTGTCGCCCGTTTGATCTTGGCCTGGGCTTAGATTTTTTTTTTGCCTGCTGTCTGCTTATTTGACTTTCCGCTCGATTGCCAAAAATAATTTGATATGAAAGAAATAAACTGTAATTGTTTGCTGATTGAATGTTGTCTTCTTGCTGTCTCTCTCTTTCTCTCTAACTCTCTCCTTCGATTTATTTATTACATTTCACATTCGATTTTCCAGCGAAAGGTTTCTTTTTCCTTCGTTTTGAGGCAAATTTAAACAGAAATCTTACTAGCCATAAAATGTTATTAAAATTGCAACCAACTAACGCACCGGACTCCAAGGCGAAAACAAGACCAAGAAGAAGCAGATGAAAAAAAGTGAAAAATCTGTACAAGTGATATAATTTTATGGCTTTTTTTCGCAGCGCACAAAACAGCAACAACAAAGAAAGCAACAACAATTGTAGCTAGAGGGTCCAGTTGCGGGAGCTGCCATTCATTTGGCGTAATAAAAACATTCAATGAGCGCCCCCATTGCCCCAAAAAATAAACTGACCCCAACTACGGCATAAAGAAAAAAAAAAAAAAAAAAAAAAAAAAAAAAAAAAAAAAAAAAAAAAAAAAAAAAAAAAAAAAAAAAAAAAAAAAAAAAAAAAAAAAAAAACAAAAAAAAATCTGAGAAAAAAAAACCCATTTGATTTTGAATAAATTGAGTAAAGTTGCAGGACGCTGAAAAAAAAAGAAAGCTGGGGCATTGCCGCTTTCTGCGGTGGCGGGCAACAAAATTAAATATCTGCTTCTTCTTCTACTTTACACACGCATTGCGAAATCACGCACAGCAATAACAAGCTAAAAAACAAAATAAATAAAAAAAAGCATTACGAACTGAAGCTCATTAAAAAACGAAGGCGGTTTTAAAATAAAAACGTGAATGCTGCCAGTTAAATAAAAAGCAAACAGCAGCTGTAAAAATGTTTCCCCTTACAAACACTAGCCGACCAATTAATGCCCTTTTCGGATAGTTTACAAAAGCAGCTGAATAACTATTATTATTATGAATGGGAATATAGAATATAGTTAAGAAGTTTGAAACAAAGTTACAGCTGATTTAATACCTAAATTAAACGCTGGTTCAAGAAGTTCTCAAATATGCTGCTAATTAATCTATATGAATATCTATTAAGCGCGCTAAAAGTTTTTTCAACAAATTTCGAGAGCTATTATTAAATGAAATGCAGAAGCCACTATGACAATATTGTTGTACCCACTTTAAAGCGAGAGAGACAGAGAAAGAGAGAGAGGGGCACCACCTACAAGGCCGCTCCCAGCTGGCCGCAACTACGGCAACTATACAAAGCGAAAACTTTCGACTTCATTTGCATACATAGCGCTCTCGAGCAATGTAATAAAAAATGATAAAACTCTCCAGAGAACCAGCAACCAAAGAGCTGTAGCTGTAGCTTTAGCTGGAGCAACTTGCTAACTGTGCGTGCTCTGTCCCCTGGTGGCGGGTCACAGGCCCGGCCAAAGGCAGCCTGGCCCCGGCCATGGCCACAAACGAGCCGGGCTCCACCCAGCTGGCCCATTGCCCCATTGCTAACCGAGCCACCTAAAAATGAGCTGATTTCACACAAAGCTGCGTTGGCGATGGCGATGGCGTTGGCGTCGGCTGCGGCATTCATTGTGCAGCCAGGCGCTGGCCAGGATCCGGTCAGAAACAAAGGCGGTAACTAGGCCAGCAGCATCTGCGTTGATTTTCGCTGCGGTACGGCAACGCAAGGAAGGGGGCTTCAACTTTTGGCGCCTGTGTTGATATTTCAAGCAGCAAACCCAAAAAAAAAAAAGTAAAACCCAAGCTCGCGTTTTCTTTGCGCTTTTGCAAACTACACGGCGAGAAAAGCTGCGCACAAAATATATACAGACTGGCGTGGGTTAATATTAGGAGGAGCAGGTTGCCAAAAAAAAAAAAAAAGAAAAGAGGAAAAAAGAAGAAAACGCGCAACAAAAAATTAAACAAAACGCGCCCCCGTCAACCAATTAAAGCAACGGACCTGATATTTTTTCTCTCTTCGTTGCTCTTATTTTCCTTTTCTTTGTTCCTTTGTGCGTGGATATTGCTTGGTTTGTGTATGTGTGTGTGAGTGTAGTGTATTAAATTTAAAATAAATGTTTTTCTTTTAATGCTGCCGGGGGACGGCCCAGGCTAATGAAATGCCATTTAGAGAGCGCAACGTGATGTATGACAGGGTCCCATTAAAGCTAAACGCATCGATTTGAGTGGGTGCCGCTCAGCAAGAAGAAAAGGAGGTGGTGGGGTGCATGAGAAACCAACTAAATAAATTTTAATTAAAATTAATTGTTTCTTTTTTTTTTTTGTTGCCTAAAATAACATTTAAAGTTGAAATAATGAGTGAAAATGGCAGCCTGGAAAAGTTGTTCTGTTTTAAGTATGTTAGGGACAATATTTAAAAATAAAAAATTATTCACAAGTCATGGCTTGTAAATGAAAAGTTTTTTTTACAATACATATTTCAACATCAATACTCCAATTATGAGGCAATGTCAGCTTGGAAAAGCAGTTGACTCCCCTGCAAACCCTTGACTTTATACATACATATTTATATGTAATTAAATGTCAGTTTCTTTATACAAAATTCTGCTGACTTCAGTCACAGTTAAAATTGTGTCCATATTTCATATTAAAGCTGTTTAGTTTTTGAATTGCAGCTGCAGCAAATGGAAATGATAACTAATTATGAATATGTTTCGACACATGAACTGCCGCACAAACGGATGGACGGACGGACATATTTGCATTAAAACTGACCAAACAAAGTTCAGCTGAGTCTAATTTGGCTAGCTGCCTGTTGGCACAGAACACACACTTAAGCACACACACAAGCACATATATACATGGGAACCTATGCAAACAGGCAGCACTTGGAACTTGTTAGCCAAAGTGTTGGGAAGCGAACAGGGTATGAGGGGGCGCTTGGGTGGGTTGGGTCGCTTGGACAGCGCTATGAAAATGACAATAATAAAATTTAATGTACACATAGACGCATATGCATGACTCTTATTGCGTATGTGTGTGTGTGTTTGTATGTAAATGTCCTTTGCTAACCGTAAAAACGTTTCCGACTGTTGCAACAGCTCCCAAAAAAAAAAAAAAAAAAAACCCAAACCAAACCTGCAACGTCATGTGGCAGGCGGCAAGAGGTAGTGTAGAGTTGAAAGTCATCTAGTATAGTAACCAGGGATAACAGAAGCCGTTTGCCTGGGCAGGGACTGTGAGAAGGAGCAGTCGAGAAGTCGAAGTTCGTTGCTAGCAAAATGAGGCGGGCGTCATTCTAGTGTGTGCCTGGGTGTGTGTGTGTGTGAGTGGTGTGGAGTGTGTGCAGCAGACCAAAACACTTCCTACCGCTTTGGCCAAGTATCATTAAAAATATAAAAGTATTTTATGCACCCACACACACATACATACACACACACACGAACAGTTTGCTGCACATTAAGTCAGTCACATGACTATCCTATCTATGTGTCAAAATGTGTTTGTGTGTGTGTGTGTGTGTGTAACCTTTTTTATATAGAAATTCATACATATACTTTTTTGAGGACATTGTCGCTGATATTTTTTTCAATACTCTACTTCAGGGTATTATAAGTTTGTTGAGACGTATGTTGGAAAAGATAAATACGAACTATCCAATCGAAATATATTTAAGTAATCTTGTTCGTCTTCTTAGAAGCTCTTTTTGTATATATACTTATTTATTACTTGTGAATACATTAAGCTTTCGTATAGAGGTCAACTATATTCTGACCTTCTATAAAAATATAGATCACATAATTGGTAGAGCATTTAGTCTTTGGCCACGCTAGATAAAAATTCTTTTTAGTTATCCTTTTTTTTTGTTAGTCAAGCTTTGTGCTTTTACTGCTGCTGCTAGTTTTCTGGCAAGTCATTGTCATTTGGTCAGCTGAAAACAGCTGCCAGTTTTCATTTTGGGGGCCCGTCGTCTGCAGCACCGCACCTACAGCTGCTGCCACGCTTTGTGGCAAGGGCCAGTGGCACTGCCAGCGCCAGTTCATTATCATGTTAATTTTGTTGTAATTTGCTTGCTAAATGTTGCCAAGTCGTCGTCGTCGACGTCGACGTTGTCGTCGTTGCCCATTTGGAACATTTTCCGGAGTCGCTTCTTTGCATATTTAACTTTATTTATGCTTTTTGCATGTTTTCATATGGAAAATTAGAATTTTTGACTTGTCTGCCCCACGTTCCCTTACCCTTACCCACTCCTTCTATGCTTTATGTCTTGCTTCTTTTGCGACTAATTTGCCAACTATTTTCGCAACGAAAGTTTTCTTTTGTCGTTTGTGGCAACTTTTGTGGGCCCTGCCACAAAAATATGTCACGAATTATTGTCCCAATCGTTAGAGTCAGAGAGACAGTTACACTTTATCGTAGTGCTGCGACCCCCCCCCCCCCCCCCCCCCCTTTTTTTTTTTGTGGACCCACAATTGTTCGGTGCCCATCCCTCCGCCCTCCGCGTAGGCCCACTGTATGTGTCATTGTGTGTTTGCGCTCCTTTGAGTCCTGTGTGTGTGCAAGGATAATGATGTGCACAGCTCTCGTCCATATGTGTGTGTGTGTGTGTGTGTGTGTGTGTGTGTCAGTCAGTCAGTCAGTCAAAGAGTCAATATTTTGTTTGTAACGTTTATGCTAATTATGCATGTTGACATGGAAAACTGTGTCAACGTACGGGCCTAATTATACTCGAGAGATTTGCCGGGACATTAACTAGCTTGGCCTGGCCCCATGCACGAGAGCAGACACCACAGCGCACAGAGCACACATTTTCGGCCCTGTCGATGAACTGGCTCTGGTTCCACACAATTAATTGGAACTTGTGCCTTTGTGAGACTACCCAACACAATATTGCTAAATATACATATACTATATATGCCATATTTAAATGTATGAACTATATACAAACATATACACGCATCTTGAAAGAGACTCTCTCTATGTTAACAAGCTTGCTTTGGTTGACGGCTGATAGACTAGAAAATACTCTGCATACAGACATAAAGTGAAGGAGAAGAAGAACTTTAATATTCTGCAAGTTATTCTCCATATAAAAAAGTTATCTATAATATACTTCTTAAGTTCATATTGAACTTGATGAATTCGAAGATCAGACATTTCCTTCCTGCCTCTCGCAATTTTAAATAGATGCGGGGTATATAAATTATTTTCAAGTATTAACCAAAAGTATCTTGAAATGCAGCTGGGCTGGGCAGACAAACTGTTGTTTGGCATTTGCTGACATCCTTGAGAAGATTCTGTAAATAATTTGCACACTTGATTTAATGAGCATTTCTCCAATGCCAGCTCTCGCTCCATTTATGCGCTCAATTTGAAGCTTAGTCATTCGAACTTAACTAACCAAACAACAAATTGGTTTGCGCTCAACGAGCGAATCAATGAAAATCGATGCAGACGGATTCGCTCTGCCACTGCCCCAGCCGCCGCAGGCTTTCTCTGATGCTTTCTCCCTCCCCGAGGCTGTGGCACGCATTGGGGCAGGAGTACAAAATAATTGACAGCGGCAGTTGGGCGTTCGGCTGAGTGACAGAGCAACAGACAGGCGCAGTCAAAATCCAGCTGCAGACATGGCAGACCTGCACTGCAGGAGCTCCAGCCGAAGCTCGTCCTCTAAATTGGAAATGTCATTGAGGCGTTTAACTTGCGCAGCGTCAACGACATGGACAGCGATTGAAGCCCGTCTGGCCTGGCGGCGGACAGCAAAATCATTTAAAACGCCCTAGCCTTACCTGATCTGACCCACACAGCCAGATAGATAGAGAAACGAATCCATATCGGCTCCACAGTCCAACTGCAAGTCCCTCGTCCTGGCCAGCAAATGACAGCCAATTGTTGCAAGCGGCCACTTAACAGCTGGCGCCCGCCAGACGAACAATCACCCACCCACCCGCTGACTGACCCGCTCACCTGTGCCAAAGTGGCTAACAATAGGCTCTGGTGGGGGCAATTGTAGTTTGGGGACAGCCTTTTTTTCTCTATACCCTTTCAAAGATTTAGCGAATGTCGAGAAAAGGGTATATTGCAATTGTCCATTAAGTATATTTATTGTTAATAGGCATAAGTAAGCTTTGTTTACCCATATATATTTTTAATTTAGTCAGGGAGTCTCTTTGAGTTATGTTATGCTTAAGGTTTAATAGTATATAATTTGCAGTTTAAGTTTATGATTTCTTAAAAATCAATAAATGTCGAGTTAAAGACATCAAATTTTTCGTAAAGTTGAAAAATGTAACAGACTATAATTACTGTTATTATTTAAGCATCGCTATGCGTAAAGTTGAAACTTTATTTTTTTTGTTTGATTAACTTAACTAACACAAAGTAAACCCTATTGTGTTAAGGAGCTGTTAAGTCATACATATGAATACCTAAGGATACAGGGTATCATAAGACACTGATTCGTTTATGCTTCTGGATGCGACAACTTGACAAAAGCAATTTCAGGCCAGCCCGCACACACACTAAACACACACCATACACACACATCACACACACACTGAGCTGAGCTGTCAATGCGCCCTTTTATTTGTCTGCTCAAGTGCAATTTATATATGTTTATATATATATATATATGTATTTGTATTCATGGCCCGCACTCTCTTTTACTTCGCAGAAAACAAATTCATTTGCGACTGTCGTCTGCAATGGATCTTCGAATTGAAAAATCGCACACGTCACCTGCAGCTGCGTGACTCGCTGGAGGATTTCATTTGTGCTTTGCAGGAGCCGAAGCTATCGCATTTCGTCGACCCGGTGCCGTCTCACATTTTGGACGTTCTGAACATTGGCGGCTTCACGGCCATCGGCAGCAACAGCGCCAGCATGGGCGGCATCGGCAACAGCGTCAGCAGCAAATATGCCAGTCTGGACGAGTTGGGCGCCAGCTCCAGGAAGCACACATCGAGCAAGTCGCGCCAGGCTCTGCGCGGCCAGCGACAATTCACCGATGCGGCCGAGAATGTGGTGGAATCCAAGCTGCGTCAGCGGCGCAAGCGACAGCCGTTGACTGAGGCAGAGGCGCTGGTTAAGGATGTGGCGGGCGTGGCTGCAGTGGCACAGACACAAAAGCGTTACGACTACTATGACGAGAACAATGGCGGGCATGTGTCCGGCCTGGGCTTGGGACAGGGCGGCTTGGACATGGACGACAATCTGAATCTGCACAAGCAAAGCAACTTCTACGGCGGCACCGGCACCAGCAGCGTTCATGGCCTGGTACACAACGATGTCGATCTTCTGTTGAATCCGCACCAGCATCAGCAACAGCAGCCGCTGCAGCAGACTGGCGACGCACTGGACACTTTGGCCAAAAAAGATTCGATCAATGTGCGCCTGTTCATGCTGAAGCCGGATATGCTGCCATGCCACGACGAACTGAGCGATCCCACCGAGCTGCCATTATCCCGTGATTTGATGGATGTGCGCAGCAATGCTGGCCAGGATCTACTCGTCAATGGAGCGGCCGTGCTGCAGCTAACGCTCAGTTGCCTGCTCCTTGTCGGCACGCTGACTGTGCTCAGCCAGGGTTGAGCGCTCGTGGGCATAAGCTGCGAGTTTTTACTGTACATACTCGTGAGCATTCATTTGGTTGTTCTGCAGCTAAACTAGAAAAAAAAACCGGTGTTGCGAAGTGGCCATTGATAACTTGGTAGAATTTTTTTTTGGAAACGAGCTTCAAAAAACAATGAAAATAATAGGAAAAACAAAAGGAAACAAAAAAATATGAAACAAAAAACAGAGCATAAAACCCTGAACTAAAGTCTTGTAAATATGTAAAAACGGAAATTCGATAAACCTACTAATTTAAATCTAGCTGTTAGCTGTAGCATTAGTCTTGACTTTGACAAAACTCGAACACAGCCATAAGAAGAAGAAAAAACACAAGGAACACAAAAACCAAAACCAACTAAATCAACAACAAATTGATGTATGCAAAAGAGAACCTCCGAGCAAACAGGCGTTTCATTTAAACTCAAAACTAAAAACCGCAAAAGAAAAAACCGAAAACCAAAAGATACAAGAAAACCCCAAAAGTAAAAGAAACAAACAAACCAAAGTAATCAGTGTACACTGTGCTACATAGCTATGTAGTTTGTCTAGCCATAGAGTTGCATTATTTGAGATTCGTTTACTTGAGCAAGGTACACATTACAAAGTAAAAACTTGGAAAGCGCTAAACGTCTTAGGTACAGAGTCAGAGCTAGCCAACTAGGGTCAAACTAGGGTCAGTTTAAGGTCCGACAGAGGCACGCCTGTAAAATAAAATGCAGAACACACGACAGCTGAAACGTTTACTTGATAGCCATTAGATTACATACAAACATAACTAAATAAAATGAAATACAATTAAATAAAAATACATAGAGTATGCTTAGCCGGTGCCGCTTCAGGAATCGGTTGATCTATAGTCGTTAAGATTGTTTTTTTTTTTCTTAGACATAAGCCAAACACTCTGCACTCTTACTCGGAGCTGCTCTGAATACATAATAATAACTAAATGAAAGAAAATACAATTAAATAAAAATACATGGAGTATGCTTAGCCGGTGACGCTTCTGGAATCGGTTGCTCTATAGACATTAAGATTTTTTTTCTTAGACATAAGCCAAACACTCTGCACTCTCAGTCGGAGCTGCTCTGCGAGACTTTCTTTCAACTACTTCTGCTGCTGAGTGGGCTGCTACGCCCACAACTGTCGCCAACTAAAATTTCCTTTCCCATGCGAAAATGCTTAACTTCAACTTTTACTTTTACTCTAACAAAAAAGAATAGATAACAAACAAAACAAAAAAGAAACGTATAAATAATTCAAATACATTGCGAATTTAATACTCATTTGAAAAGATTCAAATTTTTACAGATGAATATATATATATATATATATATATATATATATATTAATGTATATGTATATATATATATATATATATATATAT
>SCDZ01000580.1:0-43593 GCA_004143845.1 Drosophila lacertosa | reverse complement strand
ATATAGATATATATATATATATATATATATATATATATATATATATATATATATATATATATATATATAAAAAGTATGACGAACAGAGCTACAAATTTGTAAAAAAAAGTAGGCGTTATTTTAAAAATTATAAACTAAAAAAAATAACAAATTCAATAAAAATGTTTTTATTTGTTAGCACTTAAGCTGTACAATTATAGAAACGCAAATACCAAGAGCAAAATTAAGTGTTTTAATTAAAGCTAAAAAACAACAACAAAAGCAACAACTTAAACAAAGTCAACTTAAAAATGGCCTGCAATAATTACGAAAAGCAAGATGAAAATACCTTACAAAAATGTGCTACCCAAGTGAGCCATTGGAAAACTAAACTCTAAACACTGAGAAAATCAACAACAAATAATATATTATATATAAACATATATATATATATATATATATATATATATATATATATATATATATATATATAAATGAAAAAACCCATACAATAAGATTATAATTGAAGTTGATATGAAAAAGATAAACATGAAAAGTTATTTATTCAAGACCTAAGCAACATTTTTTTTGCATGTCTCTCAAAATGAAATGGAAAAGTAAAAAAACAAACTTTAGACTAAGCTAAAGATTTGCGAGCTATATTAAAAAAAAAAATTATTTATACATACATATACATATGCGTATGTATGTACATATGTATATGTGTGTACATGTGTATTTTGATTATATTATACACAAATTTCTTTAATTGGTTGAGCGACACTTGCTTTATTATTTAAGGGCTAGTCGAAAGTGAGATCCAGACTCATTTTTGGTGCACCTACATCAATATTTATATCAAGCAACAGCAACACTTACTTATTTAAACAACGTATATACAATACATATGCATATACATATACACGTACATATACATATACAAATATATTAACAAACGAGCAAGCAACAACAACAACAGCAACAGCAGCAACATGAAATGAAGTGAAGAAAAACTCATTTAAGCATCTAGTTTAACGTTAGTAACTAATTTCAAAAATGACTTTAGCGGAAGGTGAATGAAAAACACAAACAACAAAATATTTAAGTGCAGTACCGTATCGTTGAAATACAGTACAGCTGCCTTAGTTGCAGTCAACTCAAAATAAATACAACAAAACAACCAAATGAACGAAATTTGTTTCAATTCAGATTTTTTGGTCTAGATTAAATACCCAAACACAGCCTCAATAGCTTCGTGCCGCTGAAAGTTACAACTCCAGCGCTTTCCAACACTTAAAACGGATAATTTTCTGGCGATTCGAAAGATCTTCGTAAAATGCTGGCGATGAAGTAAACGTGGTTTGGTAAATTTGAACATTACAAATTTGGACAATATCTTTTCAAGGCTCTTCAATCCATGAATTAATTTGGCTGTTTATAATTAAATTTATTCATACAAACAGTAAGTTTAAACATTAAAGATAAAATGAACTCTATTAAAGGTGATCCTTTCTCACACCTGAACCTTAGTAGGCGGCATGGTTAAAAATAGCATGACAAATATTTGGTTTGATTTCATTCATTCAACTTATTAAACTTGCTTGTCAAATCTGCAGTTTCAAAATTATGTTTTTTTTTATATATTACTGTAATAACACATAGTTGCTCTGATTGTATTTCTGCGCTTACCATCACTTTATCAACGGTAATTGTTAGTGCTGCAAATCGCTGGCAACGAGACGACATTCTTAAATTCGAAGTACGCACGTATGTTTTGATGGATATGAATCAAGTACACACATAGTTTAACTTCTGAGGGAATGCCAAATTTTGGAGAGTAATTGAGAAGAGTGGTGTACAAGCGATCAAATACGGAAGAATGTTGGACACGATTGCCAAGATTGCGTACGGCACTATGCTGCTGGCCATGATCATGCACACGCCCAGGATGTCAATGCTGATAACGTTGGATCCGAATCGCACGAATCTGTTTCATGCGGGTATTAAGGGCTTTAAAAAAAGCGTCTTACTTGCAGCCCTGTTCACGCTGATGGCAGCGCTGCCGCCGCAGTACTTCAATGGCTCGGTCAAGCCGAGCAAAAAGCTTTTCCTGCCGTTCGTTATGCCATGGGTCTTCACCTGCTGCCTGATGTTCGTCAGCAACTCGGTGCTGCTGGTAAAGATCACCCAACGGTCGCTGGTCTGCGACACGTGGCACAGCTTCGCTGCGGCACTCCTGCTCTACTGCACCGTGTTCGGACTCGCCATCGAGATGATGTTGCACTGGTTCTCGATCTACCATCTGCACGAGTGCAATCATCTCATCGATGAGATATTCGTAGCTTTGTAACTTGTCAAATTGGCATGCATTCAAAATGCTTTTAACGGTAACTTAGATATATGTGGCTTTGGCTCTGTAAACATTTAATTTGAATGATTGTAAATCTAACAATTGAAGTGCAGGTGAGCTGCTAATGAGCTTTTCCAGAGTTTCTTAAACTTCTGGTTTCTTGCATTGCCCGTAAGTTTTTAGAACCCTTCAGTACCATTCATTCGTCCGCTTTATCGAAAATTACAAAAACTATAGAAGTTATATTTTTGACATTGGATTCGCCTCTTTAATATTAATAAGAATCGATATAAAGACGCATTTTGAAATGATATCTTAAAGACAAGACATCTAAAAGACCTAGAGCCTTCAATTTTGTTTCAGTTCGTTCTTTTGTATAATAAGCAAATTTTGCGTCTTAAATACCCTTAAATAGGCCTGATATGTTAACTTATACAAATGAATAATAAAAATGAGAAAACATACTTTCCATTCAGTTTTGATTGTTATATTTATTGTGTGTTTGTTTGTGTGTGTGTGAATATACATATACTCTGTAATTTAAGATTACTCTGTTTTTTTTATTTGCTTCCTGTTGCCGAATTTTTGGTATTTTTCACAACTTTCCAAATGCAGCACGCAAAAATGAAAAAAAAATCGGCCGTCTTCGGGAAACCGAAGATTTTTCAACCCTTGCGACTTCAAATTTAAAAAGGATTTGGTTAGTTTATAAACAAAGCGGGAAATTCATACTTTAAAAGATCGCAGAGTGTTTGATAGATACAGAAAAACATAAAGATTGATAGAAAAGATTAAAAATTTGGAGAACACATTCAGAATTAATTGAATCAAGATACGAAAAAGTAGCATTAAAACTATGTTTAAACACCTCGATAATTTTTGAAATCGCAGCTGTCTTCAAACTATAATACCTTGGCAAGGGCACAACAAGTATCAGATCTTAAAAAAATATTAAGTTCTTGAGTTAAACAACTTGTTAAATAATTGGACGCAACATTTGCACATTGGTTATATCTAAGTATTACATTTTCTCCGGGTTAGTTTTTCTTTTTTCTTTTCTATATTATATGTACATTATGCACTCTATATAAATATATATATATATATATATATATATATATATATATATATATATATATAAATGTATTCAAAGTTTATATATATATATATATATATGAACATATATACATTCTACTGCATGTATAACTTCGATTAGTTCTGTTCATTTATCATTAAGTTAAACGTAATTGGGGTTTGATCAAAATGTATATAATGAAATCGCTTGCCTGTTTTGGGCTACAAATTCATTTCAAAAATAGAAATAGTAGTCATCGTTTCGTTTGTTTCTTTGTTCATAATTTTGACATTAACTTTTTGTTTTAAAATTACTAATTTGTTTCTCTCATAGGTATTTTTATTTATAATGTGGGTTGTTTTTTTTTATGTTGTTTTTAAAATAGCATTTGTTCAATTGGTTTTTTATATCGCAGCGATAATTAAGATGTAGGATTAGGAATAGGCATCATGTAAACTTAATGACAAAGTTCTTAACTATGCATATTGCATGGAAATTCTGAATTGGATCATTGATGAAGATGCGTGATCTACTTTACTGATTAGTATCTAGAAAATCTCTTTGCTGGGCGTCGAGATGCCCAGGGGCTGTTCATATTCCGATTCGGCCGACTTTTGCGACCGTTTCTCCTTGTGTTGCGACTTGTCCTTTTTATGCTTATGTGTCTTATGCGCCTTGGCGACGGCCGGTTCAGCTTCCAGCTGCGCCTCGCCAATCTCACCCACATCGATGATATTCGTCAAAGATGTTGCTGTTGTTGTTGTTTTTGTATTTGTTGGAGCATTCTCATCATTTTTTGATTGTTTACTTGACTTGTGCGCACTTTTCTCGCCTCGTTCGCGCTTTTCTCGCTTCTCCCGCTTCTTCTGTTTGTGCTCAGCATCGGCAAGGACACTGCTGTTGTTGTTGTTGCTGCTGCTGCCGTTGTTCGTGGCGCTGACGGCCTGTTCGTGGGTGGGACTGCTCCCCGTATCGATCAAATCGGGTACGACCGCCGCCTTGCGCGTTTTATGCTCGCCACGTTTCTTGTCCTTCGATTTCTTTTCCTTCTTGGCTTCCGTTGAGCCCGTTACAGCTTCTTTCGCTGCCGCCATGGCATTTTCTTTGCTGTGGCTGCTCGTTGAAGCACCCTTGGCCGCCTTTGCGGGCGCTTCAAACACGGCGCTGTTGTGATTAACAAGAACTCTTGTAACTCATGATAGCTAATAAAGCAAGCGATAAATAAAACTTACATGTCCAGCTCAATGTCAAGCGCACGGTGTGGATCATTCGGATCGTATTTGCCATCCTTGTCCTCGCTGTCGGACAGCGTCACGCCCTCAGGCATGTCAAGTGTTGTATTGACAATGTGCAGCGGCTTTTGATCTGTAAAAGCCAAAGATGTTGTTATTTGTCTCTTTGCTCTTAACTCACTTGGCTGCTTACCCGCCTCCGACTCGGAGCTGCTGTTGTAGGCCACTTTGTTTTTTGATTTTTTGCTCTTCTTGCCCTTTTTATGCTTCTTTTTGGCATCTTTGCCGCTGTGCGCCGACGCCGTCTGCTGCTCCTTGAGATACTTATCGGATCGCTTCGTTACTGCAACGATTCAGAAGAGTTCTTGCCAATTAGCAAAGTATGTAAAAAAGGAATTTTTTTGTTTTATCATTTTTCTTTTAACTTACAGCCCACCCGCAAAGCGGCCACGCCCTCAATGTCCAGCGGCAGTTCTGTAATGGGTATGTCGTCGATATTGTCATACTGGTCCGCATTGGAGTTGTTGCCGCTGCTGCCGATGGCAATCGAGGAGGCGATCGGAGCTGACTTCAGGTAGTGCGGATTGTTCGATTGCTCGATAATGCGCGCCGTGCGTTGACGCTCCAGTTGCTCCGGGGTCAGTTCCAGGCTCTTGCGTCGCTTGCCGCTCGTTTGGGCATTGCTGGCCACGTCGGCGCCGTCCTGCGTCGAGCTGACAAACAGCTCGTCCTTGTCGTGCTCCGAGGACGAGCTGCTGGCATCCTCCGGTGGCGGCGCATTGATCCACTCATCCAAATCGAGCCCATCCGGCAGCGGCACCTTCCGCTGCGCCTTGGGCGCCACCGGAATCAGCTCGCCGGCAAACAGAAGCGCCATCTCCTGCACTATCTCAATGGCCAGCGTGGGTATAGAGCCCGCCGTCGCATTCTCCTCCACAGAAGCTGCCAGCTGCTTGCGCAGCATTTCGATCAGCATGCAGGCGGAGTTGGCGCGCTCCTGCACCTCGATGTCGTTGGAGCCATTAAAGTGCTGCAGCTTCTCCAGCACGTGGTCGCAGAGCTGTACAATTGGGAATATATGTATGTACATATATCGAATATACGACAATTTGGTTGACTTACGCGCACAATGCCCGTCGTATCCTGCAGCTCGAGGCAGGTGGTGGCCAGCCTGGCAAAGAGCTTAATCACGTTCTGCACGTAGACACCCTGGATATGGCCGGGCAGCTGTCGCGGCCGCAGCAGTATATTGAGGGTTTTCTCGGCATCGGCCAGCTCGGCAGAGAACTCGCCGACAATCCAGGCGGCTGCGTAGAGCACCTCGTACATGGAGTTGCTCTGCGTGGAGACGGCGAACGTGTCTAGCAGATTGGTCATCTCGTTGACGGCAAACTGGCGCACGACGGGGACGCGTATGGCCACGTCCAGCAGCTGCTCGGCAATCAGGCGGCCGTGCTTGGAGCCGGCCTCCAGTTGGATCAGCTCGACCAGCACGGTCATATACCACTCGAAGTTGGTCACATACAAATAGGAACTCTGGGCACATATCTCAATCACTTTGTACAGCAGCTCGTCGCGATACGCTGAGCCCTCGGCGCGCTCCATGTGACCGAGCAATCGTTTAACAATCTCCATGAGATTCTTCTTGGACACCATGCCGTACAGCAAGTCCAAGGCGCGCAGTCGTATCGACTCGTCCTTGTCGTCCAGGCACGCCAGTATCAAATCCTTGTGCGTCTGTACGCTCTTCGGATGCGTTTTCAGTATCTTCGACATGGCCAGCAGGCCCAAGTATTTGACTAAACATGAGAAATAAGACAAAGAAAGGTTTTAAAAAGCTGTCGATCTGATTTGAAAAATTTTTAATGAGACGAACAAGGCTTTAAGGGGTTTTAGATAATATCATTTAGTTGACACTGTTATGCTAATGACCTACCTTCAGTAATAACTCATTCTCGTATAATTATGTATGCTGATGATGTAAAACTTATTTTATCGTACACCGATTATCTACATCATACTTTCCAACAGGACGACTTCTATTCTATGGAAAAATATTGTTTAGCCAATCAGTTATATATAAACTGTTCTAAGTGTATGTTTATGACGTTTAGCCGTACTAAGCCCCGTGTAGTTAGCTATACCAAAGACAATAGTCCCTTGCAACGCATCAAGGCTGTCAAAGACTTTGGTGTTCTCCTAGATTCTAAGCTAAGTTTCAATAGTCACATATCAACTATTGTAGACGAAGCTAAGGGAAAGAGTTTAATGGCCCATTTACAACTAAACTTCTATACATATCTTTGATATGTCCCATCCTGAAATACTGCTCATGGATTTGATGTCCGCAGCATAAAATTCATCAGGATCGGATAGAGTCTGTTCAAAAGTAATTTTTGCTTTTTCTCTTACGTGCCTTAAACTGGGATACTAATCTTAGTTTACCAACGTACTCGAGCAGTCTTTCAGCCCTGAATAAAATATTTGGTGTTGTTTTTCTACATAAGTTAATTGTTGGCGACATTGATTCAACTTTACTTCAAGGTCAGTTTAACTTCTCCGTCCCTTTCGACCTACTAGATATTACTGTCCTCTATTTTTGTCTATGTGCACGTCAGATTACTCCTTGCACAATTCATTTCGGGTATTATGCACCCAGTATAATACAATATACCTCGTATTCTCCTCTAAGATCTCTCTACCCCCAATCAAATCTATGCTTTCAGCATATCTTTGGCAAATCACTGATCACTCTCTGCTAAGAGAAGGGGTATAGCTTGCCGTACTGAGCTTGTATTATAATTTTTACTTTTATATGTTAAGCTTTAGACTTTACATAGATATATCCTTCTTAACTTATCAAGTTCCATTAATATCACTAGCAAAACTAGAAATGTTTATATTTTCTTTAGGCTTTTAGCAAGTAATCTTATGCTGTTTATATTTTAATTATTTGACATTCGTTACTCGTAATCTCCGTCATAAATAAATAAATGATAATATTTTACCAAATTAATAAATGTTAATTATTGAGACTTTTAATGGATGTTTTCGTATCTTCTTTTGATAAGATTTATAAACCGAATGATGTGGGAGGAGTTTGGAAAGAGAAAAGAATATGCTGGAAAATGAGATCAGCATCATTGATGGAATGCTAATATTCCACCCATTGATATTAGACCAATTTCTTTTGGGTTATTGGCAAAATCAACTCTTTTTTTTATATCGTTATATATGACTTGTGTGATTTTGAAAGTTGTGTAAATTATGTTTAATTTAATTTAATAATATAATTGAGTTGAGTTTATACTTACGATTCTGATCGGAGTCGACAATGAGAATGCGCAACTTCTGGACGCACAGCTGAATGGAGGCACTGTGGTTTGGCATGCCGCTGCTGATGCTGATGAGGACAGCGATCACCGTGTTGATGCACTCGTAGAGGAGGCTCATTGCCGAGGTGCTGTTGGGGTTGGACGGTTGGACACGGATCGGCGGGTTAGGGCAGTGGTATATCAAAGAGTTCAGTTCGATTAAAGCGGCCCAAAAGCGATTCAAATCAATAATTAACAACAACAGCATAAAAAAAAGCAGCAACGACAAGAATTGCAACAACAGCAGCAGTAATTAAATGCTACTTAAATAATTAATTCATTTACAACTTACAACAGCTAGCATTTAAAAAGAGATTAAAAGAAAAACTAAAAGAAAAAAAGAACAAAAATAATAATAGAAAAGAACATAAAATTGTAATGTTGGTGCTCAGAGAGAGAAGCATTCAACGGATAAGAGATAAGCGCAAGAGACAATTGTAGGAAGAACAGCACAAATAAATCTCAACTTAAAGGAGACTTAACAAGCGTGTCATTTGGCTCCTTTTTTTGTTTTTGTGTTTAAACAATACAATTATACAATAATATAGAGCATAGATTTCAATCATCGAGTTGTTGAGCTTCCATTGTTCGTGTTTTTGTTTTTTTAATTAAAAATAAAAATGATAAAGACTTGCCTATGAATTAGATTTGTGAGTGGCTCTATTAATTTCTTTCCTAGCCGGGGTTCTAAGGGAGTTAAAGCGCCAAACTGCAAATATGCAAAGAGAAAAAGAAACAAGCAACAAATTAAACCATACACAAATACAATACATAAATCTCATCCTTAAATCAATTCATTTCCAATATTCCAAGAAAACGAAAACGCATTAGACATATTAACAAAATCATAAAAAAGCAATTGGCTAAATGTATCCGCTAGCATCATAAATGTACATACATCCACGTACATAGTATATATGTATATACTATATAGATATAGACTAGAGAGCTGGATCCGACGACTGCGGTACTGCTCTTAACTTGAACTTCGTAAAACGAGCAAAGTAAAACGAAGAAACCAAAATAAAAAGCATAAACAAATAACAAATAACTTGTACGCAATATGTTAAAGAATGCTGATAATTTGTGGAAAGTTCCTTTTAAAGGAGTACAAACACACATACACACGCACACACAAACGTGTCCCTTGCTCATAGTTATCATAATAGTTAAAGGATCTGGCAAAACTCTTCTTTGTTAAAGCTTTAAATATGCATATAGTTCTACAAGGGACAATTTTCTAATTGATTACATAAAACAAGGATAATGAGAAGATTTAAAATCAATGCTTTGATTATCTCTACATTTGTTAGGCAAATATTTAAGCATAGTTGAAGTAAAAGATTTACAATTTATTATAAAAGTTATTGCTTTAATCCAAATCTGAAAAATCTTTCTTAAATAGAATACAATGTATGGAAATGTGTGTTTGTGTGTGTGTGTGCACAAGTACAAAATCATGTGCAATAACAACATTAACAGTTGCTATTGGAATTTGTTATTACTGTTGTTGTAATCAATAGGAGTTGGTGAAGTGAGTGATAAGTAAAAATATTATAATTTAAAACAAAGATTAACTTAAAGCACAACTTTTAGTTGCAAACGATAAAGAACAACTAAATGCTTTTTAAACCAAATTATAATTTAAGCGCGTGCTGTTTTTTTTATAAATAATTTTCTTGACATGGCTTCTTGCTTCAATGAACAAAAGCGCGCCGATAAAAACCTGGAAATAATTTCGATTAGGGGCTGAGTTAATTTGCGTCCCAGCGCCGGTTCAATTGTTGTGAGGCTCGCGAACTGTTTTTTTTTTTTTGGATTTCATATTTTTGTTTAATTTTTAAATTTATTTAGTTTTTATTTTTGGTTGGGCAGGTAAGGGAAGTGGAGGAGTAGGAGTTGTGTTAATTAACTTGTTGATAGACAATATTCAGTTCGTATACATATTGTACAGCAAAAAAAATGTTTTTGTTTTTTAGAACAAAACCAAAATAAAAGTAAAACACAAAAGAGAACTGTGTGAAGAAACTGCGGAACGGCAAACACTCACCAGCTTAATTATCTTGATCAGCATCCAATTGTTGGTTGACGTTGTCATCAGTTTGAAAAACACAGGCGCTAGGGGCAGATAGTTTTTTGGATTCTTACGTGCTAACTCACAAATCACATTAACAGCAGCTGATTGTACGCCTAGAAAAGAAAAACAATTTGGTTTTTATTACATTTGCAAACTAGCTTTTCAAATATAAAAACTATTTGAGAAGTTTGCTTAACAAGTTCATAATGGATTAAATTTAACATAAGCATGGAAACGTACTTTGTATCATACATAAACTAATCCTGCTTGGAATAGAACAAGCTTTTCTAAGCTTATTAAAAACAAAACTAAAACAAGGTATAATAGTTAAGTGATTAACTGGCAAAAGTAAACATTCAGATCTCGATCCATATAAATAACCCATTCGTGTTTATCTGTCTGTTTACACGCATTGCTATTAAGATTTAAAGATGCCAGTATGTCGCGATAAATATTTTAGGTTCTATAAGAGCTCGACAAACTAAAGTTAGTATGTAACATTTTTTAGAATACAGCGTATGCCTTTGTCGAGCATTCCGTCTCGAATTCCTTTACATTCCTTTGTTACAAACGCACCTGGATCTGGATCTTCGAGTTTCTCTTTCAGCTTGGGAAATGCTGGTCTCAATGCCTCGGGATAGCGCAAGAATACCTTATACATCATAAGCACAGCCTTCATGCGCAGATATGGCTTCGTCGAGCTCATCTGTGAGAAAGGTACCAAATAATTGTGATAACGGCTTTTATTTAGAGATGTAGTCACATCGTCTACGCACCAGTGTCATAATATCATTGGCCAGATCACGCGACAAGTCTGGAGATATAAAACAGCTGAGTCCACTGAGCGCCACTCCGGCATCGTATTGATTCTGTGAATTGAGGTCCTTGCGTATCATATTCGTGGTCAGCATAAGTAGCTGTAAAATAGACAGGCTTAGTATATTATATATGGTTTGCTTTTGCTTTGTTGCTTACCTCGCTGTCCGGATGGAAGCACTGACTGGCCGCCAGGTAACCAATACGCTTACACGTAAACCGCGAGGAGCTCATCACCTCAATTATATTAAAACCTGCCCACGAGATGTCATAGCCGAGCATTTGTATCTAAAATTAATTAGATGTATAATTAGTATAAAAATAAATAAAAATTAGTTTAAAAAAAAGTTATTCAACGATGAAGCTTCTTTACTTTGTAAACATACATAAATAAAATCAAACAATGATATAGTATTTATAAAATGAGAGTCTAATGAAAGTATCCTACAAAATATATGTAAACAGTATCGTATATAGAAGTTAAAGTATTTATTGTCTTTTAACATAAGAAATTAAATGTGCTAATGGGATTACGTGTAGAAGAGTCTTGCTTAGCTCTTAATTTAAATAACCTTTAGCATAGTAAGTTAGGTAGACATTTTTTTTATTACTATTGCACATAAGACCACAAAAGAAGTGTATTCGAAACAACAATTGAACACGCAATTGAGCTCTAGTTGACGCGGCGACTCGACTAGTAGATACCCTCAACTCTTATTAAAATCTCTATAAAAAATTATTGCGATGTGCATGTAAGCTCGGATTTACACAGATCTTAACTAAGAGACCTGTCTCTTTTAATCTGGGACTGCATTTCACACTTTGTTTTCTAATGACAAATCTCAACTTATGTGATAGTTGTGAATGCATTACACTCCAATCGCCAGACAACCCAAACAAAATCTCAGAATAACGTCACAATTTACAAATAGAACACGTTTACGTGTTAATATGTATGTATATACATGCATATATGTACATATGTGCAAATGCATAAATCAATTGCTTGCGCCTGCTGCTGATTGAGTTGACAAATTTGTCACATTTTGGACCCTCGTTCGCCCCGCTCTATATTATATATTCATACTTTTTACAGCGGTTCATGTATGTTATATGAACGTGAACTAAAATTAGCTACCTTTAACTACAAATTGAAGGGCTTTTAGAGCGACCTAACGGTCCTATTAAATATGCCTGATTTGCAGGTAATATGAAGAACTTTAGTTAAGTTTTTGCTTTTCATGGTATCCCAGATCGACGCGTTTATATTTACATACAAACAATAAACCCTTTTTACCCATATTAATGGTTTACAAATAACACGATTGAGAGATTTTCAGGTTAAGCAAAGAAATTGAAGCTTAAGCCTTGATGTTAGCGTTCAACACAAACATAATGACAATGTTGCTCTTTAAGTAGTATGGCAGCTAAACTATCTTAATAAAACCTAATAAATGTTAAGCATTAAACAATTGGCCTGATCGGACCACTGTACACACGGATACATAGTTCCCAAAGCAATAATCAAATAAGACATTTTTAAATCAAGCCTGTTGCAAAGCAATATAAACAAAGTACAAACTAATATTGTTACGCTACTCTTACTTCAATCCCGCGTAACCCAACTGTTTGCCGCTGACTTTGTGTATTAGCTTGTAAGCTACTAAACTCCCCAGAATGTTTTGAACAAGCAAAGCAGATAATAATTTACGCTTGAGTGATATGTGTATGCAAGCTATTAGGCGCTTGTCTAAACTTTCATTTCGCGCTACAAGGGGGGGTTTCCCTTTGGGTATTTGAATGGGCTGTGTTTCCTATCTGCAGCAGTCGCAAACAAGCACACGCGAAACGGAGCATGTGATGTCACACAGTTGATGCTGTTTGTTTATCGCGTTTCGCACTCAGTGAGGGGCGGACTTACATAGGTCAGCTTGGCCACCGCATTGCACTTGACGCTAATATTGTCTTGGCGCAGCTCTTGTTTGATCTCCTCGATGCACTGCGATATGTATTTGGCCTGTGGAATGCAGAAAGAACAATTAGTAAAAGTCTCGTATGCACATTTCTCTGTAGTTTTTGTATGTGTGTGTGTGTTTGGAGAGTGCAACCAAATTGAAAGCGTGCCTTATCACGCAGATATTCCATGGCTAATCTGCAAGAGCCGAACGATAGGCGAGGCGCAGGCAAGGTTATGTACCTGGTGTACAACAAATAAAAGCACCTGAATTAGAATGCTTCAATTGGGTCAGCACAGTTCGTGGGCGTGGTTAAATGTGGGCATCGGGAGGGAAGCGCTGCTATCAGTTGAAATGAACTCAATTGTAATTTTGGTGTTTAGACAGACCCTATAAAAATACCTGGAGGAGCATAAGTCAGCCAGCGACTAGCGCAAGTAAAATACACACACACAAATGAACACATTGCAATTGCCACGCTAATCAGAATATAATTTTTTTTGCATGCATTTTGTTGTTTTTCTTTGATTTAAAGTGAGACCAGCTGTACATCGGCTGCTTTAATAAGGCAAATAAGCCTTAAAAGCAGTTAGGAAGTTCGTCTTGGCCTGACAGTGTAAGCGGGTGTGTTTGTGTGTTTCAGATGCCACATCAAGGAAATGAACTGAAAGACGTTAGGTGCAAACTAAAAGGGAAGGGGAAGACGCAGCAAATTGCCGCTAATTGAGTCAAGCTTTTGAGCCCTGGTTGGCTGGCAGATGCTGACAGAGACACCGACACCGACACACACACACACACACACACACATGCACTTTGGCAAATAAAATTTGACAGCTAATTAACGAGCTTTGGGCCCCGACGGCAACAACAACTATAGGGTGTTGCGGCACTTGCCTCGTTATCCTTGTTATTCCGTATGCCACGCACCAGGTCTGTTAGGTTTTTATCAAACATGCGCTCGAAATTTCCCTTCACTTTTTTTAACGCCATTTCGTCGACGTCGCAGTTGATGCGTGCGCTGCTTTTGTTGCTCTAGTTGTTTTTGTTGTTGCTGTTGTTTTCGCCTCCAGAGCAGCAATATGGTCGATTCAAATTGAATAGAGCTCGCCAGCTACAGCAGCAGCAACAACAAAACAGAACAACTAAATTTAATATGTATTGGTAGCGCCGGCAGCTTCAGCGTCAGCTTTTCTCTTTTCAATCGTTCTTTTGCTTTTGCACTTGCAAAAATCACTGCCAACGCGAAATGCACACAAACTTGCTGTGAGTCCAAGCGGTTGTCGTCTTCGCTTTCGATAAGCTGCTCAATATTTATTTGTTTAAAAGACTTTGGTTCTATAATTATTTTCGACAAGCGATGCTTTTCAGCTTGGACTCTTGTTATTTTTTACAATTGATTTTTTTGTCGCTCTTTCACAAGTTTGTTGTGCTATTTGTTTATCGCCCCACAAAAAAAAAGTGCAGCCGATATCGCATAGCTATCGATAAAATTGTTAAGTGAACAGCCAGTCAATCAGTTAAAGATGTTATTTTCCGATATACTGTGCAAAAATACGGGCACACTAAGCTCAAAATCAACTTAATTTTAAAAATCCAATTGGACAATATAAACATAAGCTTTAGCAAAAATAATTTCCTGCTGATTTTATTTGAAAATACATAACCATTTATTTAGAACTTGTGAAGATTCTCATAAGTTATTAACATTTAAAATCGTCTCACTTCTTTCAATTACAAATAGCAACATTTCATAGGGCGTTTCTTTAAAAAAGGCCTAGTAGTAAGTTAACAAAATTTTGGTAGCATTAAAAATTTATATTAATATTAAAATGGCTCGCAATGACCGCAGAATGTATCAAATTACAACAAAAGAATTTTGAAAGTTTTTCTAATACTTTTGGCACCGGCTATAAGGCGAAGTGCAGGACATACATAGAAGTAAAAGTGTATACAATATGTGAATGTAGGGACCAAAATAAAAACTTGGTAACAGGCTTTTTGTGCTTTGGACAGCGATGAGTGGATTAATATATTCATAGAATTCAATTGACAACTTGGGAACTTTAAAAACGCTTGTGTTGTTACAACAATTAAATATGCAGGTAGCTTGCGTGCAGTCGCCTTTTAAGCTAAATACTTTCGTTTACCTATCCTAATCTATGACCGAATAAACACAATTTATAGCACATCGCAGCAATGTGCAGACACGTATTTCATATTTGAGTGGCGAGCCACAGCGGTTTCTTTCCTAATATTAATATTGATGTTGTTGTTGTCGTTGTCGTCGACATCGTGGTTATTGTTATTGGCACTGGGATCAAGCGTTTGTAGAGTGTGAGTGACATAACCTGGTAGCTGGCGCCTCCGCTGCTAGTCCCAGGATAATGACTTATTGCGATCTTGGTGACCGAATTGAGGAGTTAATTGCGGATGCATGCTGTAGCGTCCTCCCATGTGACTCTTGGCAGTGCCGAGTACATTGCTCAAGCGCCAGTGCTCGAATGTTAGCGGCTTGCTGAGGTTTGTGTCGCGCTTCTTGTAGTATTCGTTAAAGTCCAGACGTGTGCCAAACAGCTGCAGATTGGGATCATCGCTGGAGTTAAGCGCTAGCAGGAAGCCGCCCACTGCCTTGCCGTAAGACAGGGCAAACCCTTCAAGCGTCCGACAGGAGGTTAATATCTTCTGTTCGAATATCTTGTGCTCCTGGTCGCGTTCAATTTTCTGCTCAGTGGTCATTCCAAAGGATCCGGTCTGTTCGGAAGCAGCAATTGTTTTGGCCATCTGCTGGCGGGCATCGAGTTCGGCGAAACAGTCTTGGTAAAAGTTTGACTGCCAATTTTCCAGCGAAATGATGTTTTCGTAAACCACTTCCAGATGTCCCTCCATATTCGTCGATGTGTTCACAAAACAGCCAATGCTAATCGCGTGCAGAAACTTGGAGTGCGCATCAAGAATGTCGTCCAGCGCCTTGGCTTGTTGCATGCGCTTTTGTAGCTCCACCCAATTGCACTCGATGACCTCAAAAAGCACATAGTACTGCATTTGGTGTACAAAGTGAATGATTTCCGATGTAAACAGATGCAATCGGTATGTGGCTTTAGCAATCTCGCTGCCCAACGAACGCAGTGCCTGAAATAGTAAAAAGCAGAATAGCCAATAAGAGTACAGCTTTAAATTAAACGGGAACTATCGATAAGCGCGAAATATATAAATGTATATCGATAGGAGTAACAGAATGCAGAGTGACAGTGAAACTAGCAATCGAACTTTTATCATTGTTTACCTATTTTTGACATCGTGACCGAGCAATTGACGTCTTATCAGTCAGCTAGCTCCATAATGGCTTTGTCTATTTTTAAGGATTTACCTGGAGAACATCCGCGTAACCTGATACCAGCGCTATGCAGGCAATTTTATCACCTGGGCTGGGTAACAGGCACTGGCGGAGGCATGAGCATTAAATACAAGCAAGTACATTCAGAATGTTTTGATAAATATGTTAAATCAAACTGAGTGAATTTTACAACAGCAATGAAATCTACATTGCCCCTTCGGGCGTACAAAAGGAGCGAATGCAACCGGAGGATCTTTTTGTGCAAGACATTGACGGCAAAGATTTGCTGTTGCCGCCGGAGATCAAGGGCCTTAGCAAAAGCCAGTGCACGCCTCTGTTTATGCTGGCGTATAGACACCGCAATGCCGGGGCCGTCATTCACACACATTCCCAGCACGCTGTCATGGCCACGTTGCTCTGGCCGGGAAAAACGTTTCGCTGCACACATCTCGAAATGATTAAGGTGCGTGTTCAACGACTGCCACTTGCACAATACATATTTGTATAATGATATACCGCCTGCAGGGCGTCTACGACGAAGCGGACCAACGTTTTCTGCGTTACGACGAGCAATTGGTTGTGCCCATCATTGAGAACACACCATTCGAACGGGACCTGGCCGACAGTATGTACGCGGCCATGTTGGAATACCCCGGCTGCTCTGCAGTTCTTGTACGTCGCCATGGCGTCTATGTATGGGGTCAGACTTGGGAGAAGGCTAAAACTATGTAAGTAACTGTATTATGTACTGATGCATGTGTAATGAGCAACTGTTTGAATGCCTACAGGTCGGAGTGCTATGACTACCTATTCTCCATAGCCGTCCAGATGAAACAGGCTGGGCTTGACCCGGAAAAGTTTGAGAACTCATCGCAGGCATAAGCATTTGGCTAGATTTAACATATTTAACAATTAATGTTATGTGTTCATAATTAATTATGTACTGATAAACTTGTGAATATATGTATATATACACATACATACATACATATGTATGTACAATTTTATTGATAGACTGCTGCTGATTACAAACAAGCGTATTTAACAATTGTTTTTTTTTTGTATTTAAAGGAAACGGCAGGTCGATCAAACCGTAATCCAACGTAATCTAACACTTATCATTATTCTCATTCAGCCTTTATAGTCTTTAAATCGTTGGCGCACTTTGCACAGTTCACAGTGCACAGAGCACTAACAGCTGCTTATGTTAGTTAACAGAGATCAGCAGAGAGTAGCGTTAAAAGAGAGAGCGAAAGAGAGAGAGTGCAAACTCCAAACGACTATCGATTTTTTTTATTGCTTGCGTGTTATATGTGTGAGAAAAGCAACGAGAGCTCAACAGTCGAGTACAAGAGCGTGTGAGCAAGCAGAATTAGAAAAGAAAAAACTCATAAATATCAACGATTGCCGCCGTTTATTCATCACTTGACGATTTTCATTTCAGGTGTGAGCATGTGGCCAGTTTTGCCAATTAAAATGCACAACTTCATGGTAGCAAACTAACTTATTGATTCTTTTAATTAATAAAATCACAGTTTCGAGCATCAAACGTAACAACAACAACAATCATAATGTCGCTGCAATCAGACGCCGTGTTCCAGAAAATCATCGATGGCTTGAAGGATAATGCCGCCAAGGCCAAGGCCATCAACGGCGTGTTCCTCTACAAAATTACCAAGGATGGCAAGGTTGCCAAGGAGTGGAGTAAGTACATTTGCCTGCCTGCCTGCCTGCTAAATACACATGCGTCGCACTAAATGCTGCGCCGTAAAAAGTTCAAAGTGCAGCTGACTTGTTGTGTGTACTTCGGCACCAGCCGCTGGTTAAATAATAACCGAACTAATTAACTAAACAATTTAATTAATTTCCAGCTCTGGATTGCAAGAGCGCCAAGGCTTATGAGGGACCTGCTCAGGGCGTCAAGGTAGACACCACGCTGACCGTTGCCGATGAGGATATGGTTGACATCGCTTTGGGCAAACTGAATCCCCAGGCTGCTTTCATGAAGGGCAAGTTGAAGATTGCCGGCAACATAATGCTGACCCAGAAGCTGGCGCCTCTGCTCAAGACGGACGCCAAATTGTAAACTGGCAATTGCCGCTTTCACAACTTTCTGCACACCACGTACAATCCATACAGATTGTACGTAATTGCATATTTTCGTTTTACTTTGCTTCATCATAATTACGTTGTTTCAGCCGTATTTGCACAATGTGTATGTGTATGTGTTTTTTTTTATATGTTTATACTATATGTAATTAGAAAATAATACATAAGCCTTAAAGGAATCGGTGCCCAATTTATTTATGTGTCAAATACCATTATTTGCCCAGCAAATTATCGAAACTGGCTGAAGTGAAGAGCAACGTGTACTTTAAACCTACGCCCAGATACCGACGATAGGCTGGTCGTGCTTATCTTGGGCCTATGGGCTATGGCAAATGTGCAACGGGAAGTGAAAAAATTGTTTAGTGCCATGGATTAGATTTCGTGTTCAGGGTATGCGCTAATCTTATCCAGTATTGAACAATAGAACTACCAAAAATTTTGTAGTGGGGGGTCCAAAGTCATCTCAATGCGCCATTGACACGGAGATTTATTACTGTTCAACACTATAATTACTTTATGCTCTGTCAAATGTTTTATTTAAATTTCTATAACCATTACCATTCATTAAGAATGTCTGACTTCAAAAGCATTAATTATAGAAACTTTAACTGTAAACGAAAGATGTAGTATATATATACATATAATACAAACCGTAAGCAATCGCGGAATCGGTTTTTTTATTTACTCCTTTATTAAATCGATATAACGTCAATGGCTTTTTTTTCTGTGATAATAGCTAGATACTTGATAGCACGATCCCATTGAAAATAGGTAAAAAGAGAATATTGGTTTTGTGAAAATCTATCTCCGACCCCATGAAGTATAATGTATATACTACAATATATACTACTATACTAATATACTATACAACTAACCAAGTTACTTTAGACCTGCCAATTAGTCTTTTTGTTTGTATGAATGTGTATGTATCGGGAACTGCAAACATTAACTGGAACTTATCGACGTTAGCTTCTTCTATTCAATACACAAAGCAAGATTATGTTCTCTTTAATGATTATTCTGTCCCATTTAATAAGTATTAATAATAAGACATGAGTTTAAAGAGTATCTCCATAAAAGCAAAGGGGGTCAGTGACTAGTCATCTTACTTGTTTTATACTTGCTATTCTAAATTTATCTCGTTCCCCTTGTAACCAAATGGAATATTCTTAATCTCTCTCCCTTTATCAACCGGAGATATGCGCAATAAATGAATGAGCAAAAAATCAATATTCATATAAGAACAGTGGTAATAGTTATCAAAGGTAAGTTGCACTTGTTCGCTGTATGGAAAGCGAGAATGTAGTTTGATACCAATCTGAAGTGGTTCAGGGCACACAAATATGACAATGGAAAACAAGTAATACATTAGCTTACGTGTACAATATCCATTAAATCATCATATTGCTATTATACAGTACTAATGGTTATATATGTTATATTGATTGTAAATATGTCTATTCACTTACCTTGGCATTGCCCATTTGCACTTTCCATATTTTTGTGGATAATACAAATTCCATGTGTTTAATGCGCCAAAGCGGCTTGAAAAGCGCCTTGTATGTGGGCATTGCGGGCTCCAACATGGTGGCGAGGGGTCCACGGACCGTGTATTGCAATGAGATCACATCCCAGCCGCAGTCGCCGGGATAGGGTGTCTTAACCACCACATCTAAATGGTTGAGTATATCGGGATCGTCGTATTGAGCGTTGGTGCAACGCAGAGCAGCGTCCAGCATGGCGGATAAATCGTGTGAGTAAATGTCGCTGCCAATTTTCTCCAGCTCGTCCCTGCGAAAGCCACAAAATAAGCAAACAAACTAAAAATCTGGACATATTTGAAATTGTCTTAAACGCACTTCATGTTGTCGATAAATATGCTGACGAAGTCGCCTTGGCCAAGCAAGAGATATCGACGCATGCCCTGTAGATGATCTAGCAGCTTGTGCGGTCCCACCATAATATCCAGTACATGCTTCGACGTCTGAGAATAGCAAGTCTCGATGGCCGCATGCCAGGTGGTGTCCGGCACGTACGAGAAGATGTGGGAAACTTTTAAAGAGTGAACAGTTGATTGAATATGAAGTTAACAGTAAAACCTAGCGTGTGCATGCTTACCATGATTGTCAATGACATACTTGAGTTCCTTGCGGCCCTTGACTGCTTCTTCCATTTTGCATATTTCGCGCAAGAAGTTAATGCTTTTGCCGGTCTTAAGAATTTTGTCCGCCAGCTCGAGTGAGATAAATTTGGGCAGCATGCTTTGCCGTAAGCGGAATTTGTCATGCCACAGCCGATCGGCGCCAACCTCGACTAGCGACTCGACAAAGAATTCACCATGGCCATCCTCGATGCCGCCTTCGAGCATCCACTTTGAGATCATGCGTACCAACGGCCCACAACTAACGGTCAATAGGTCACTGGCCAATTTATTTATCATCGGATCACCATTATTTAGAAATGTATACAGCACTGATGCCAACTCGCCGCCTTTCTTCAGTTGGCAAGCATCTGCGATTTTCGTCAGCCATTGCATGCGACGCAATGGCTCCATGTACCAGCAGAGCAGCTTCATCAACGTCAGCTGCTCCCGCTGTTTGTCCAGCCAGCTCTGTTCGCGATCAATAAAGTCGCGGAGCTGCGACTGCCGATGCTCATTTAGCTGATCCTGCAGTAGTGCCACCTGTCCATGAAATTCGCTCAGCTCCTGCTTAAGCTTTGACATGAATGCCTGACCCATGCTGCCCATCGCATTGTAGCCGGTCGTTGTATTTGAAAACTTTGCCACCCGATCATGATAATACCCCAGCTCCGAGAGTCGCAAAAGCATGCCAGACTGCACCGCCGATAGACTCTTCTGGTTGAGCGCATCAAGCTTAAACCGGCCCGTAATAACATCCTTCTTCAAATACTTTCCCTGTACGCCTATAAACGAATATACCGCATTCTGCACAATATCATGAACGGCATCGGCGTTATTTTGCTTGGCCATTTCCTTGATGTAGTTGGGTATTGGCTGGTTGCCCAGCCCAATGCTCGTTTGTGTTGCATCATAGCTGGAGTGCTTTGCTGTCAACCCATTTCTTTTACCATTTAAACTTTTCCCATTGGACTGAACGTTGCTACTCAAGCTCCTGTTCGAGCTGTCGCCTTTGCGTGATGAATTGATGCAACCGACATCATTCATAGTGCTATACTGTGTATCAGTCTCCAGGCTGAATAAGATGAGGTTCGCTAGAAGGTCACGCATACGCGGATCGTCAACCTAGAAAAGAATGAGTAAGAGAATTGGTTGCGTCATCTACAGCTTCTACTGTTAATGCGCTTACTTCACAGGAGGCAACAACGAAATGCTCGTGGAAGACCGATCCGGGCTTATCATCGCTATCAAATGTTGGGTTCGACTCCAGTATCGTCATAATCCGGTCCAAGCACTCTTCCTCGGAATGCGGCGATGTATTCTCAAATGCGTCAGGACATTTCTCAATGTACTCTATGGCAAGTGGCACTATTCGATCTATAAGAGACCCACGAAAAACATTAGATTTTTTTACGCAAACAGGGCAAAATATATGAGTTGCGTATTTACCCAACAAATCCTGGGAGTCCTTCGGGTGAATGCCCTCCCTAAGTTTTGAGATTAGGCTCTTGAACTCAAGGCCAATGTTTTTTGTGCTTGTGTTGTTATTCGAATTAGGCATTTTCTTTAAATTGCCAAATAGAAGTATGTATATAAAACAATTATCGTTTGGCAATTTTATAGGGGACGCGCTTGTTTGTGCTAAAATTGGCGGCCAGGCGAAAAAAAAGCAACTGCTGGACAAATGAGCGAAAAGCACAGCTGCACGGATTTCACTTGTGTTCTCGCATTGAACGCCTAACCTCACATGCTAAAAATTGTCCCTTAAATACAAAACGAAAACTAAAAACCTCTTTTTCGGACGCTATTTGTCAATAATAAACGGTGAAGTGCGTTTTTTGAATCTCTTTGCTGCCAAACAAAAAAGAAAAACGAGGGCTGCTAGCAGATTCTGAACTGAACTGTTTGCATTGGTTCCCTTCATGCTGATTGAATTGCTTTCATGTTAATGACAGAACGATTCAGGGCCGGCATAACTTGTTCACAATCACAGAGGTGCTCAATTTTATTTAAACAGCTCATAATATACTACTACTATACAACTAATAGGGGGACTGCCATTATATGTATTTAAGAAATAATTTTAAAAAATGTAATTTCAATCAATCAATCAAAACACCAAATTGTAAGAGTCTTCAAAGACTGCTCGCACCATGGAACCCGTTAAAAGTTAGTTATTTACAGCAGACAGAAAAAACATATTTAGTATAAATCACGGTTTCTTGGTATAAAGACTATTTTTGGTAAGTTGACAGGGCTGCGTATATTCGTGACAAGTAACTAGTACGTAAATATGCCACATCTCTAAGTGGAACAAGCACAATAGATTTAAATGGCATCGTTGAGCAACCTCAAACAAATTCCGCTGTTGTCTTCACCAACGAGTGTGGGACATCAGCATAGCTATATACCTGAGTTGGAGTACTACCCATCAATTAATCTAAAAAACGAGCTGCCCAATACGTCAGCTAATCGCATCTCTGTTGGCCACAGCTTTATACCGGTCGAGAGCGAAAGCGTGCCGAAGCGCATTTCGCGCACCTTTTTCGATGGCGGCTTTTGGGAATCGCTAGCGGAAGCGCGCAGTGAAAAGACGCGGGAACAGGCGCCTCTAATTAGCAAGACGGCCGATTCAATTGCACACCTGCTGGAGCTCTACAGCAGATTGAAGTTAAGAGTATTTCCCCACACACAGCAGCTGAGCGCCGAGCGCATTGCTCAATATACTGAGACAAGGTAAACGAACTGTTTTTGTACATACATATCTATTTGTATATGGCTTACTCGATCTAAACACTTGCAGAGACTGGATAAACAGCTCTGTTCGGTGTATCGCATGGCACGCTCATCTGTTCAAAGTAGCCGTAGCTGGCGTGGATGACGTTGTGCGAATCTACAATAGGATTACAGACAACAATGCCGGAACGGGCCCAGTGCTGAAAAGTCCAACACAAATTCAGATCACATGCATGGCCTGGCGGCCGTTGTGTTCCTTTGAACTAGTAGTTGGTTGCCGTCAAGGATTGTGCTTTTGGATAATTGACAACCATCTGCATCTGGGTCGCAACATCAATCCCACTCAAACACTGAAACAGTGCGTAAATCTAAGGCTGATGCTGTGCTTTCACTCATCATCTCATTTTATCTCTTAGTCCCAGCAATTTACCTATTACCTCGATGCAATGGAACAGAGATGGCACACTACTGGCCACCGCATCCATCGGGGATCGAGCTATACTCATTTGGCACCCGGACAGCAAGAGGGTAAAACCACTAAAACGTCTAGGTCCCCCAGGCTCGCTGCTCAGATGGTCGCCGGGCAATAAGTGGTTATTTAGTGGAACTATAGATCGCGTGTTTCGTGTGTGGAAATGTGACGATCGCTGGACCTCAGATCGCTGGGTATGTGACGGCGGCAGCGTTCAAGCCGCCTGCTGGTCACCCTGCGGGCGCTTTCTGCTCTTCGCGAGCACTTCAGAACCCATTTTATATCGCCTTCAGTTCGTGCAGCTGCATCTCCAGCCTTGTAAGTGATCACCTTAAACCAAATCATTTAACAATTGTGGGCTCTGCTGGCAGTGTGCTTGTTTAACAAGTAAATGCAAGCGCACGCCTCGCAGCTTGCCCAAGATAAAACCCCAACTAGTTAAGTTGGCATGCAACAGGTAGGCGACTGTTTAAGCTTTCAGATCGTCTGTATAATGCTGCCTACATTCTATTAAGAGATGATCAAGACTCATAGTTAAAACCAACTGCTAGCTAACTTAAAACTGATTCACTTCCCTTTACTCTTCCACAGCGAAAGCTGATGATAAGGAAGTGCTGCCTGTTGCCGATCTGAATGCATGCAATCTGGATGGCAGCAACCAAATGCTCATTGGTGGCACCGTCCAGCAGCTTGAATGGGATCCGCACGGCAAATATCTGGTCATCACTTTCAAGTCAACGAATTCCATAGCCATCTTCCGCACGTTCATACAAAAGTTTGATTTGCAAATATCCGGTGGCTACTATATAAATGGCCAGTCGCCGGCCGAGTATCCCAGTTTCGTTTGCTTTCAGCCCCTGAACAACGATAACAATAACTCGGTGCTGACCATTGGCTGGTCGAGTGGTCGCATACAGTTCTACGGCTTAGACTGATCGATTTTATATTTGATTCAAATTGAATTCGTTTATTTTATGTATTTGGTTTTTATAAGCGTTAATAAAGATACACAAATAACATGTTGGAATCGAAATAACAGGTCGTCGCTGACAATAAAGCATTTGATCTTGTGCTCGGGTTGGACTATCAAGTGCAAGTTTCCTTTTGAGACTGGAAAGTAATTGACAAAGCTGAGGCTTGACTAAAAACTACTGAGGAGTTTAGAAGCGGGTTTACTTGGGGGTGTATAGTTGTTTGGAATTATTATCTTTGTCACAAAACCAAATGTGTCGCGTTTTTAAAATGTGTGTGAACATACATTAAACATGTAAATATATATATATATATATATATATATATATATGTTATATACAATAAATATACCATACACAAGAATATAACGACTTGCATATATGCTTATATACACATATATACTATTAACAGAAAAAAAAACAGTTAAACGGTTAACATAATAAGGATGCATAAATGACGCGAATGCGGGATCACACTTGGAGAAATACTAAATTTAAACAGTATCATTAAATACGACAGCTGGAGCGTGTGTGAGTGATGTCTCTTCATACTTGGTAAAGATCAGAGTTGCCTTTGCGGTTGGTCCCAGTGCCCAAGTGCCCACACACACACTTTTTAAATGTCTCCATAGAAATAGCCTAGAGCCTGGGCCGCCTGCATGCGCACCGACACCTGCTCGTCCTTCAGCAGCACTGCAATCTTGCCGGCCACCGTCTCGGTCTGTGCATTCCTTTCGCTCAGGAAGTTGTGCAGTATGCCTAAGAGAAAACATTATTGGACTTGTACTAAGGTCAGCTGCATGGGATCACTTACCAATAACAATTGCGGCACTGCCGCGCACCTCAGGCCACTGGCTACGCATCTTGGGCATGCACGAGTCTATAAAGTCCTGGATGTGCTCTGTCTGCTCCAAAGCCTGAGTAAATAGTGAACTAAATTAGTGAATTTAGGGTTTCAGAAATGGCTTTTCCTTACAATCACTTTAACAAACTCCACGATGAAGCTGCTATAGTGCAGCTGATGCTGCGGATCCGCATCGACAATAAGCTGCTGTTGAGCAATCTCATTGACGCGTACGGCGCGCAACAGACCGCAGACTCGACGCAGTGTGCCCTTGCAGGCGGTGACAATCGACGGCTCGCTCTCGCTCAGGTGCAGCAGCAGCGGAAAGAGGTTGGCAAAGAGCTGTTCCCGCAGCGCCTCCATCGACGAGGTGGGCGAGCTGCTGCCATCGTCGTGCTTCGACTCGCACAGGTCGCCAAACAAAATAATGGCCGCCTCGCGCATCTCCATCGAATAGCTGCCGAAGAAGGGCCGTATGCGTATGGCCAGCGAGACATGAAAGGGTTCGACTCGCTCACTGGGCAGCGCCTGGAGAATGCGCGACAGGCCGCGCATGCTCTCCAGCGGTATGTTGATGAGACAATCGCCCACCGTGTCGTCGACGCCCTTGAGCAGGGCCTGTATGGCCAGTTCCGAGTAGCGCGGCGCCTCGTGTTCGCCCAGGTGGCCCACGTAGCCCATGCCCTGTAGACTGAGGCCGCGAACGACCGCATTGGGATCGCTCAAGGCGGCGCCCAGGTGCACCATTAGGCTGCTGGCCAGATCGCCGCACGGCTTAAGCGGCACCAGGCGTGAGTAGAGCCCAACGGCTGCCACGCGCTGACCATCATGCGGCGAAGCAACATATTTGCTAACCGCATTCACCAGCTGCCGCATGGCCGGGCTGGTCAGCTGCAGCTGATTGGCCAGACCGATTGCCATGGGCGTCAACAGCTCAATATAATTGTGCCAGTCGGTGCTGACAGCGAGTTGGGCGTTCACAGTCAGCACGGTGGCAATTTGCTCCATTTCGAGATTGTTGAGGAACGCCTGGAACGTCTCCAGTGCTATTTGGCAGGGATTCAGTTTGATGAGATCCTTGTTGGGCACAAAACCAAACTTGTTGGACGACTTGTTCGGCTGGTTGGGACTAGCAGGCGGCGCTGCGGGCGTGGGTGCGGCCAGATTTGTGTAGCTGGAAAGCGAGGTCAGCAGCATGCTGAACATATCCGCAAATCTCTCCGCCAATTGCTGCAAATAAACAAACAAATAACAAATCAAAAAGTCAAAAATTCACAATTTTAACGGACTCTGGCTACTCACATCGTGTATGTCCTTGCAGGGGAGCATCTCGTGCAGTGCACAGAATATGGCAAACGGCTGCACGCTTGCCAATCGCTGGCGATCGCTCGACAGGCCAATCGCATCCTGCTGCTCGTGCAGGCAAGCGCCGCTCAGCAGCTGCAGAAAGTTGTCCAGCATGAGGCCGGTGAGCTGTGGATCATTGCAGACCAGATGCCAGTACTCGACCAGATGCTCGTCGTAGGGCAGCGGCTGCTGCAATATCTCCGCACAGACCAGCTTCGGATGGTGCTTGGTCAGCGCCACCAGCGCCTTAAGTACGCCCGACTTGGCGCGCGGCACATCGCACAGCTGCAGCGCCAGGAGGCTGCCCTTGACCAGATCGGGTATGGCATGAAACAGTTCCGAGCCCTTCTGCTGTATAAAGAACTTGAGCACAACGCTGGCGCCAATGGTCGAGCTCTGTTCCGGATCGCGCAACGACTGCAACAAGGTTTTACTAAAATAATGCAAAAGTAAAATTAAATAATAGAATAATAGGCATATAATGAATTTTAAAATCTTATTTAAATTGGTCAGCCAAGGATTTGATGAGTTGTTGCCCATTCAGTTCAGTTTATATTTATGTATAACCATAAGTAGGCGTGGCATGACAATTTGGGCAACTTTGAAGCTACATACTATTTCGTAAAAATTTACATTCAGTAGCACCTGAAGCACGCCTGCCTATCAGTCAAGATTTGAAATCTAGTAAAAAATGAGCGGAATAACTACAAAAATTTCCGCTCTGTTTTACAGGCTGGTAAGGATAAGTATAACAGTAAATTGCCTATGGCTATAAACGCCTGCGATTAAGTTCGTTTCAGCTGTAAACAAGATCTTCTGGGGAAGCGCAGTCAAGCGGTCACCGATGCAACATGATGTCGGCACTAGTACAGATGTTCAGGCTCCTACGGCGTCTGGTAAAGCCAACGACACGCCGATTGTGCTGCATCGCAGTGCGCGTCTAAGGGCCAAGCAGGGAGGAGAAGTTCATTGGCTGTGTATCGAGGAAAATGGCCGCTTTCGGAAGCTGTACGAGTTGCCGAACTTGGTGGTCAGTCCTGCGCTAGTGGAGCAGGCTAAACGCAGGGACGCAGCAAGGCGCCAAGTGTTAGCCGGCTTTGTGCGGCCCGTTATGGATTTGATTAATTAATTAGTTCAGTTTAGTTGGTTCTTTAATATGTGCTATTCTTTATATTTTTTAATGTGTTGTGTTTTCTTTTAAATTTCTGTGCAAATACAATAAGCGTGTGCGAGCGAGCAAGGAACAACTTGTAGCCGTTTCTTTCATTTCGCGTGAGAAGTAAACAAAGGATTTTTTTTAGAGCACAGGAGCATGGAAATCGAATTTAAGGTATTTCAACGATTTAAATGTGTAGAGAAAATCACAAAAAAAAATGAAAATAGTGCTCAACAAAAATTGGTAGCTCTTCTCTTACTCTTCAAATGAATATTTGTACGTGGCCAAAAGATGATATATATTTATGACACTGATATATAGTTGTTCTGTCCAAGGTAAATATAAAAGACAGGCAGACGGACATGGCTAAATCTAGTCGACTAGTTATGCTTATCAACAATATAATATTAATAGAAATTGATAATGACTTGGCAAACTAATGATAAATACGAAGTAAAGATCTAGAGATTTCTAGGCATCAGAGAGAGACATGAGACCTAGAGCAATTTCGTCAATAGTATTTAATATACTTATGTTATCTGAGTTGTTTACGGCTGCCATTTGTTTTTACATATCGATTTAATGGGTAAGTGATTGAAGAAGTATTCTGTTTTTGAATGGTGTCTTGAAACTGGTTATGGAAATCAAAAGATTTAATTGAAGAACGCAATTTAAGCATTTGATAAATAATGAATTGGATTTGTCAAAATCCACAAGCTTTTTTTTTGACTGATTGAATGAGTTAAACACACAGTCACAATATTGAAAGATACTGACCAGAATTGCAGATACTGAAAGCTGGAAATGCGTTGCGCTATAATCTTGGCAATATCGCCGGCCAGATTGTAGATCTGTTTGGGCTCGTCCGTTATGATGTGCTCCTTGATCATTTCGATCTCTTTTAGCCACTCGGCGCTGCTGTCAATACTGGCTATGGTCAGGGTCTCGTAGATGCAGGCAATTTCCAGCGTCTTTTGCAGTATGTCCACGGAGACCTGGCGCACGGTGCCGTTGGAATCTATGCAGCGCGGCACAATCTTGCCAAGCATCTGGCCTGTCTGATTGAACTTGGAGGGTGCTTCGCAGCCGCCGATTTTCATTGACTTGATGTAGACCTCCAGTGTGTTATTGAGAACGTGGCTGGCGCAGATGCGCACCTCGGAGTTTTTGTCCCGCATCCAGCACTCCAGTATGCCAATGATCAGGTCCAGCGTCGACGGCGACGGATCCAGTTCAACGATGGCGCGCACCAGCGCATTCAGCTGCGGCAGCGATTCGTTCAGATGCTTAGCCAGGAAGCTGTTGTGCTCGTCCTCCTCCTGCGATTCAAATTTCATCTTCAACTGACGCGCACAGCCAAAAAAGTTCTTGCACGCTATTTCAAAGATGACGCTGCCGTCCACACACTCCGAGCTTTCGCTGCCGCCTGCAAAGGAACACATTTCAATAATCGCAAAAACCAAAGTGGAATGTTAAACACATTTGCGATCAACATTAATCACATGAGGCACATTTTTAATGCCTACTCACCGATGCGTATAAAATCGGTGCCGAGCTTCAGAATGGTGGGCAGCAGCGGCAGGTCGTGGAAGGGCGCTTCGATGGGTATGCTGAAGACGGTCTCCATGATTTGCTTGCGATGCTTGAGCGGCGCAGGCAATTGTTCTTTGGTCACAATGAGCTGATTGCAGATGCTGAGCAGCGTTTGCAGTATGGCCGACATTATGGTCTGATCCTTGTGATTGGCCAGCTGTATCATTAGAAAGTTAAGCATGGCATCGTCCAGATGCTGCAGCGATTGCAATGGATCCGCCTCGTCCATGATGCGTCCAAAGGCTTTAACGACCAACAGATTGGTCTTGTAGTTCTCGAGCTCCTTGTGCGTATCCTTAATAAAGTGCAAATTACTAAAAAAGCCCGTCGAATGCTTGCGTCCGCCCATTTGCGCCAACTCCGACAGCTTCTTGATCACATGCGCCAAATGCTGACGGGCTATATAGCCGAGCGCCCGAGCACAGGGCTCAATGCGTCGCTCGTAGTCCGCATGCTTGACATGCTTGTCCAGACGCTCCTGTCGCGCCGTCGTCACGATCAGATCGATTTTGGTGTGAATGCAGGCGACATCGGTCACCTGGCAGAGGGTCAGCGCCACCGACTGCAGCAGCATGCCGCGCTCGGCGCTCATGTCGGGCAGCTGCCATTCCGAGTGCGGCAGCTGCATGGGATACAAGTACATTTGATCGCCCAGCTTGATGGCCAGGCGCTGGGCAAAGAATTCGTCGCGCGCGATCAGGAACTCGTTGGTCTCGATGAGAAAGTCCTGCAGCTGCTGCAGATACGCCTGCGGCTGGTTAATGTGCAGCAGCATGTCCGAGATGCGACGCTCCCAGAGCTCTTCCAGCGCCGGATTCAGCTGCGGATGATAGTACTTGAGGAAGCTTAATATATTCGACGCACGCTTAATGCAGTGCTGATTGCCCAGCAGCGCCAGGCAGCGCGCAAAGATGCTCTCCGCGCTCGGCACGATCACCTTGCCGCGTTTAATCACCGCACCGCGTTCATCAGCCGCAGCCGCCGCCGTCGAATCGCCAGCAGCTGCCGCCGCCGCCGTTGCCGTTGCCGAGGTGTGTTGCTCATCGTCGCTGGCAATGTCGTACTCGATGTGCGGCGACTTGGCGAACAGACTGGCCAAGCATTTGGCCAGATTGCCGCAAATGTCGGTGAAGTCCAGGAGCAGAAAATAGTTGAGCAGCTCGCGTTTGAGCAGCTCGTCCAGCGTACCAACCGTGGAGGCGAGCATGAAGAGCGCATTCTCGCAGCTCAGGACGAGCGTGCCATGCTCGTCCAGTGTGCCGTGCTCCTGGCTTACTTTGCTGTACTTGCAGCTGTGCCGCACCACAAACCACACGAACTCCTTGTCCCGTATGAGCGATTTTTGGGCCAGCGCCACAATTGTCTTGAGCAGCGTGAGCTTCATTTTGATGCTGCGCTCCGCGAGAATCAGCTGCTTGAGGCACTCGATGAGCGCCTGCAGGCGGCTTTCCACATGCACCGCACAGCTGTTGAGCAGGTGCGTCAGTATGAGCAGCGACTTGATGCGCTCGCGCTCGCTGTTGTTGCGCAAATGAATGAGCAGTGTGTCCATGATCTTAGCGGCATAGCTGCCCGCCAGGAGATTGAAACAGCGCAGCACCTCGTAGTGTCCCTTGACCGTTTGGGGCTTCTCGTAGTCCGGATAGACGCAGACCAGGTCGAACAGGTGCGTGATCAGGCCATCGATTACGCCATCCAGCACATGGGCGTGCAGCAAGAGATTCGTTTTCAGCACTGAGCACAGAAACTGTGTGACTGCATTGCGATCGACGCTGCGCCGATAGAGCGCCATTATTTGCGGCACTAGCCGCGGCGCCTGATCCAAGATCCGATCGCTGGGCAACAGTGAATACATGCTCGACAACGCCTGCAGTATCTCCACGCAGACCTTGGGCTCGCGCGACTGCAGCCACTGGTTGAAGAGCACATCGTAGGCAACGCTGATGTCTGTGGCGCAACTTTCAGCTGCTTTGGTTTCGTCAGCGGGCGTATTGGTGCCATGCTCCAGCAGCGCCTCGCTGAAGCGTCCAATGGCATAGGCGTATGCCAGCTTAATGTGATCCTGCTTAATGCCGCCCAAGTGCGGCACACAGCGCGCTAGTATGGTCTTGATGTGTGGCACCAGGCCGACTGTGTTTGCCATTGCCATTTGGCCGAGGCACTGCATCAGCATGAAGTGCGGCACGGTGGTCGCCGGGCCGCTGTGCGCCTGTATCGCCTCCACGACCATATTACAGTCTTCACCGCGTGCAATCGAGACGAGTATATGCAATGCGGGATTTTGGATCAACGGCACATGCTGATCCACGCTGCGTGTCAGCTCCTCCAGGGCCAAGGCGATCAGCTTCTCGTGGGCCGCCGTTGGCAGCGGCGTTTCCGCGCCAACCACACGATGAATACAGCTGCAAAGGCCAAACCATTTAGTCAATTCACAAAAATTGATTAATTCGCTGGTGATATACTACTTACTCCAAGAGCATAGACACAGTTTGTTCGCTAAGCTTCGTGTTCTTGGCCCGATAGTCAGTCAGTATGAGCGTGGCCCGCAAGGGATGCGTCTCCAGTATTTTAACAATTGCCTGCTGCATGGCCTGACGCACTTGCTCATCCTTATCCGTCAGGCCATCGAATATATTGGACATCACGCCTGCAAAATACACACAAAAACCGGGGGCGTTATTTTTAGACAGATTGCAGCTCGTGCGGTTCAGACTAAATAAATTAAGATGGAATCATTTTATTCCAAACAGTGCTATTTTAATTTTAACATTCAAGGTAATCGTTATATAGACAAATAAAAATATTCATATCCGCTTTGTTTTTTTTAAGGCTTTTGGTAGTCATTCCGTTCTAAAGCTAAACTAACAAAATTTGCAAAGAATCAGTTTGAAACAAGCTATTCAGATATTGATTAAAAAAGACAAATCGTTTTGAGGGTAAGCTATAAAAATAGTAGATAGTTACTATCCAAAAGGTCCAAGTTTATAGAGCAACCCTAGACGCGACACATTGGTTCGAACCGTGAACAGAACCAGAAGCTAGTTACCTTCATGCTAAAATCTAGTCATATCTAAAAGTATAACGTATTTAATGTACCGTTTTTGGCAGCGTCTAAGATAAGTGTTATCGGCTGACTTAAATAAATATGTATATGTATGTATATATCAGAAAAGTATTCTATGATTTGTAGGCAAATGAAGTTGCACACCAAGACCGTCTAATCTCTTTGTGTGTGAGTGGAGTGTATGCAACAAGAATTTATATTAACATTAACATTGACTAGTGGATTGAGCTGAAAGCCTGCCCTTTGTTCGGTTAATGGGGTTGTGCTAATAAAAATAGCTCAATCAAATCAACAGGTCACACGTACGCACACTTTGAAAGCGCCATGTGGGCATGCGTATCCTTTCTAGGACACACACACACCAGTAAATGCGTAGTTATATTTATAGACATGGGCCTGGTGGCAGGAGCAGACTATTGGCGCCCTGCGGCCCTTTGCTGTGGCCGCTTGGTGCTAGGGCTCTGGCTCTGTCTCTGGCTGTTGTGCTGATAAAAACAGTGCGAGGCGAAATTAAAAAAAAAAAAAACGCCCAGACAAAGTCGCCGTTAGTAGTAAAATAAAGGCGCATACTTACATACATAAATACATACATGTACATATGTATGAGCATGTATTATATTACTATACTTATGTATATTTACATGCACACACACACACAAACACACAGACACACATACATCGGGTGGTGTGTCATGCATAAATAAATGTATATATACATATATACATATGTATATAAATATATACGTAGGTGATTCAAGTGAATATAATAATTTGCATGTACCTTCCAGAACTGTGGGTTTATCGGCATTTGGCGTTGCAGCTGTCGCTGACGGAGCGCCCGCTGGACTGCGCTGTCGCTGGTCCATCCTTTTAGTTGAGTTGCGGGTTCTCTTCCACTTCTCCAGCTTGGCAGCGATGTATTTTCTAATTGGCACGGCTTGAATCGAATTTCACAATGCTATGCTGCCGATGCTCAGCCTCAGCAGTGAGCAGCAACAAGTCTGTGATTGTCAATTGGCAACTGTTATTTTGCAATTTAAGGCTTCTCTTGCACTTTAGTGAAACCTGACACAGTTGTTGTTAGCTAGTTGCCACAATAACAACAATATAAAACAAACGCCTCCGCTGGCACTGTTATTACCCCGTCGCCAAGACTGTGAAATGCTAGTGCTCAGCGCAATGACGTTTTTGATAAATAAAATTTGTGGTTGCTGCTCTTCGTCGTTGTTGTCGTCCAACCGCGCAGCGCACGTATGTGCGTCGTGTGCGAGTGTGTTTGTACGGGAGAGTTAATGTGTGACGTTGGCATGAATCAGACTTTTGACGCGACGTCTACACGCGCCATTGATTTCAGCACAATAGTAATAAAGACTTGGAAAATAACATTTGTTTTTCGTTTTTATGCAATTATTTTGCTACGCGCGGGCAGCACCGTTATCAACACAACTCTGTAATTGTTATTGATATCGATAAGTCGATATATGAATGCTAATCAGTCTTTGTGTTTGCAAAAGTCTTATAAGATCGCTACACGATAGTTTACCTATCGGGTTGGTACATATATCACGAGCCATCTTTAGAAGTTTATAACGGCAAGTCCGTTTATTATTCTTAAATTTAAATCGCTCATAAAAATCAACTTTAACTTAAAAAAAAAACAAATTCGTCCTCTTTTACAGCTGAATATTTTGTTATAAAAGCTAATTCACTTTTTTTCGCCTGTTTCGGACATAAGGCCAAAAAGTGAAATAAGTTGTCTGGGATAATCTACATTATTTTGATTTATTTCTTTACAGTGCATGTTAAACGAAGTACCTACAATGTACCAAACTACTGCTACAGCTGGTTGGGCCTATCGATAGTTTTCAGTCGCGTAATCTTAAAAAATGTGAATCTTTAATTGTCAAACTATCGCAACGTAATACAATACTTTCGATAACTTTTCCATAACTCTAAACGAACGTAAATTTTTTTGGATATTTAGTTTTTGTTGCATAAACCTGAATGAAATTATATATTGCAGCACCACACAATGCGTTTGCTTAGAGTGGGCAACCGCTTGACCTCCCTGCGTGTGCGTCTGGAGGAAAAACTCACGCTGCCGGAGCGCTTTAAAGGCACTGTGGTGGAGAAATGGGCAAACTATTGGAAGGGATTGATGCGCGACTATTCGGAAGTGGCCTCTGGCGTAATTAAGGAATCGTATGCCAAGCCCAAGAAAACGCTGGTCATCGGCGCCGGCATAATGGCTCTGTACCAGACTGCCAAGAATAATCCCGATCAGCTCGCGTTCATGACGCTATTGCGCAAACAAACAAACCGCATGATCACCCTGCCGCCGGCGCAACAGAATCCCGAATCAGCCGACTACTTAATTATGCTTGAGCGCGCCATCAATCAGAAGAAGCTGCGCCTGCTCTCTCTTGGCATCTGTACGCTGTTGTGGGTGGATATGCATGACGAGGACGATTGCACGTATCCCGCCATTTGCGAATACACGACAGTGAACTATTTGAATTTTCACGAGCGCATCATCGACGTGGGCTTTTGGAACCAGTTCTGGCGTCTCAAGTGGAAGATGCGCAACTACGATATCAACTATCTGTGAAGAATGCACAAAGGCCAACTTTAGTGATCGCGTTATTAACTTGTCTGTTACCTCTGCTTAGTTATGTTTAATATCATAAATTTTACATCTTTAAACAACAAAATAACCAAATAGTAAAAATTAATATTTGTAATACGAATTTTGCTGTTTCACGAGGCGCTCGCCGGAACTGCATTCGGTTTCTTGGGCTTGAAGTGCCCCTCCAGCAGCGCATTGCATTCCTGCAGTTTGGCCAAATTGTGAATCTTGCCTTGGAAGTTGTTCTCCTTGCCGTTGCCTTTGCCCTCGAGCAGCTCCAGAAACTGTGGCCCAAACTGCTCCACCAGCGCTGGGTCACCACGTAAAACCATGTGTCCTTTGGCGGCACTTCCACTGGCTACGCCCTCCGAGACAGTCATAAAGTAGAGAATTTCCTCCGGAGCATTATGCAAAAATGTGTTAATAAAGTCCACTTCAATGCCGTCGCGACGATGCAGAGCAAAGTATTTGGGACGCATAGCTTTCGGTAGGTTTTCCAGGCGTTCGGCTTCGGCGTTGGCAAAGTCCTTTAAAAGCTGTTGGAACGCTTTGCGTGTAGACTTTACGTTCTGCTGCAACTTTGTCAGTAGCTCCAGATGCTGCTGTGGACCGCCCCTAGAGATAGTTTAATGAGAATTAAGATTTCGAGTGGTAAGTTGTTAGAACCAACAGCCACTTACTTAAGCGCCACTGTGAGCTGTTGCTCGCGCTGAAAGACCTCGCCAAGTTTCTTGAGGACACGTTCGCCCACCACGAAGTACACCAGAATATTTGTCTTGACCTTTTCCGCGTACAGCAGCTTGATGCATTGCAGCTGTGACAAGTTGGTGACGTGTGTGCCGCAGCACATATTGGATTCGATGCCCTCGATGTGCACGACACGCGCCAGCCCCTCGTGGTCCTTGGGCAGGCCGCGCGGTGCACGTGCGTCTTGGAACTCTTTTGCCACCTCGGGATCGACAAGTGACACGCTGACCTCGCGTCCTTCGCGTATTAGGTCATTGGCTTGTTGCTCAATTAGATCGAGGGACTCTCGACTAATTAGATGCGCTGTGCCCAGCTGTATGTACGAGACACTGGCGCCCAGCGACCAAGACGTGGTGTCGTACTTGAACTCGCGATCAAATAAAGCCGTTATCAGATGCTGTCCGGAATGCTGCTGCATATGGTCGAGACGGCGCTCCCAATCCAGCTGCTGCTGTACCTCGACGCCCTCCTCGAAGCTTGCGGGCGATTCAACAAAGTGCACGGCTGTGCTGCCCTTGCGCAGAACACTGCGCACCGGCTGTCCATTGATGGTGCCATAGTCACACGGCTGGCCGCCACCCTCGGGAAACAGTATAGTGTTCTCGCAGACAACGTTGAAGCCGCGCAGCTGACGCGATTCGGTGCTGTTGTTCCCGCCGCTCCACTCCAATGAAGCGTACTCGCTGGAGACGACAGTCGTCCGGAACTGCAAGTTTTTTAATGGGTCAAGTGCTGTGTGCCTCTGTCGTTGCAATCACATTACTAACCTGTTTAAGGAAACTGTCTTCCTGGCACTTAAAGACCATGTTGCCGCACGTTGCGTGCTTGGGTTAATTATGAAATCTTTTGGCAAGCGTTGTAATTTACTGTTTTGGCAACCGGCAACAACAAAATTGGCTTTTGTCGTAAAGTGTGTGTGGGGTTTACATACGATATTGCTGAGCTTTAGGTCTTTTTTGCGTTATGTCGCGTCTAAAGTCTCTTTTTGCGTTTACGTTAAAGTTGAGTTTTGTTTATTTTTCGTTTACACTCCTGACTTAATTGTCATGGACACACATTAAAATGCATCCAGAATATTTGAAATGTAGAAATATTGCTTCTCGAGTAGTGTTTTATATATATTTAATATGCATGCGTTTAGAGCTTGATGACCGATGTTACCGTTCAATGTTAAAATCATATGCCCCAATCAGCTGACATTGCCAGTGGTGGCATTGTTGTAATTTTTCTGCTTGCTATTTCTCTGTTTTGCCTCTCTGTGTTTATACAAACCGTTTCATTCAAAACTCCAGCCGTCCCCAATGCTGCCATCTCGCTTCAACAGGCGTTCGCTGCTGCCATCAGCTCTCCTGCTTTTTGACTGCGCGCGCGCCCAATTGAGCAGCAGCATCATGCTGCGAGTACAATTTCAGGCATTCGTCCTGTCCGCTCAACAGTTTCTCGTCATCGTCCTGCAGTACGGCAGCTGAACGGCGCGTCCTTGCGTCGCATTCCCAGGTTAAACTTTGATTAGCTTGTTATCGCATACACACATACGTAAATTTATCCAGTTATATATATATATACATATTTTTGAACGGCATACACTTACATTTACTTATCTACTTATATACATATGTATGTATTTATTAAATGGACAGTGGCGCATAAGGGCGCCTTATAAGTTAACCGCCTGGGCTGGACACCCACCTGCATAGTAGCACGTGCAGCCAAGCAGCCATTCTGTGGAGTGTCTTCCATCCCTCGCACAACGCGGCTCGCCCCTTGTCCGTTGCGTTGTCGTCATTGTCGTTTTCATCGTTTCTGCAGAAGAAGCGATTCGTTTGTTATATAAGGAAGGCGAATTTGCGTGTGCGTTCTACATTAACAAGTGCCAGCCGAAAAGTAGGCAACAAAATTCTTTCTCGGTAATTAAGGCGTCCATCACGCGGTGTGACAAAAACTATTAACAATTTGATTGATGTCAAATCAAATAAAAGCCAAATAAGCTAAAGTTTCTTTATGCAAATATATATATTTCGACGAATATATATTAATTAAAACTTTAGAAATTTGCCTTTTTAGATGAGCATTTGTATGTACACACGTTTTTTAAGCTATTGTGATTTTTCCATTATCCTGTGTGCATTTGTTTTAGCATGTGTAAGCGAAATCCACTCGCATCCACATATCAGTTGCGTGGGTGTGCGTGTGTGTGTAGGAGTTGAGGTGTGTGTGTGGGTGTGTGCTTGGATGGTTTTAGTCGGGTTCAGTTGATTGATTTATTGTGAACGGGTGCGCTTTGTCAATGTGTGTCCTGGCTGGGCTTCCACCCTCATCGCATGTTTGCTGTCCATTAACCTTGTCTTTCTCTGGCTAATTGTTGCATGATACGTTTAAAATTCCTTTTAGTTCATTTACGTGTATGCTCACAATTTGGTTTAGCCAAAGGATAGTGAAACAGTCCGCAATTAGGATGGTGTCCTGTGGTATTTTCACTTAGCGCACAAAAGCATGCAACGAGCAAATTAGCACATGCACTTAAATTTGCAGACTACAAGTCGCGAAATACGCACCTACATACATAATTGTTCGATTGCTAAGTTAACAACTTAACAAGTACCACAAAGACAACAACTTGAACTGCAACTACAGCAAAACTTTTACCGTTTAACCCATCATCCGAAATGGCCAATACAGCGCAATTGTTGCGCCGCCAAAGCTCTCGCGATATTGTGCTCAAGAGCCAGAAGAGCATCGATCAGTTGGAGCTGCGGGTGAGCGCTGGCCAGCTATTAGCCGTTAGTTGACCCGTATGAACCCCCCTTAAATACATATATATTCTATATTGAAGGAGCTACGTGGTCGTCTGGTGCCCAAGGAGCATGGCGTCAGCCATCATCATCACACATCGCTGCACCATCACCATCAGCCCATGTATGGGGCCACAAATCAGGGCTTCATGTCCGATGCCTTCGACGAGTCCTCGGAGTTGGAGCAGGAGCCGCCGTTTGGCTCTGATGCTAGCACCAGCAAAACCAAGGCTGAACTGGCCGCCGTCGTTGATCAGCAGCAGCAACAGCAGCAGGACATTGTTGACGGCGAGAAGGAGGGCGACGAGCGCGAGAGCTGGGACAGCAAAATCATGTTTCTACTGGCCACCATTGGGTAACTAAATATTATTACCTATATATTTTTTTCTTTTAATTTGTTAATGCTTTTCAATTTATACTTAAACTTTGTAAAATTATTATAATTTTTTAATCGTTTACATTTCTTTAACTATTCTGCTATTCTTTTGAATCGTACATTGAATTTTAACCAGGGCTGTAAGCCGAAAAATGTTGTTCTTGTCACGTTCTTAAGTTTGATTCGTGAACTTTGGTTCGCAACTGTAATTTAAATTTAAAACGAACTACTTTACATATTGAGTTGGAGTTTTATCGCTTACATACAAATATACACATATTTTTAAATGTTCTACATTTACTACATTTTCTGATTTTCTTTTGTTTCTTCTGCATAGCTATGCCGTTGGCCTGGGCAATGTGTGGCGCTTTCCATACCTGGCGCAGAAGAACGGCGGCGGCGCCTTTCTGGTGCCGTACTTCATAATGCTGTGCATTCAGGGCATACCGATCTTTTACCTGGAGCTGGCCATCGGGCAGCGACTGCGCAAGGGCGCAATTGGAGTGTGGAGCCAGGTGTCGCCGTATCTGGGCGGCATTGGCATATCCTCGGCGGTGGTCAGTTTCATTGTGGCGCTCTACTACAACACGATCATTGCCTGGTGCCTGATCTATCTGCTGCACAGCTTTGAGTCGCCGCTGCCATGGGCTGATTGCCCGACGCGGCTCTACAAGAACTTTACGTACGACCACGAGCCGGAGTGTGTGGCCTCATCGCCGACGCAGTTTTACTGGTACCGCACCACGCTGCAGTGTTCGGAGAGCGTGGACATGCCGGAGAGCTTCAACTACCACATGGCTATTGCACTGATTGTGTCCTGGTTCCTTGTCTACATATGCATGGTGCAGGGCATCACATCGTCCGGCAAGATAGTCTACATGACGGCCATCTTTCCGTACGTCGTGCTTATCATATTCTTCTTTCGGGGCATCACCCTTAAGGGCGCCGCCGACGGTGTGGCCCACTTGTTTACGCCACGCTGGGAGACGCTGCTCGATCCGGTCGTCTGGCTCGAGGCCGGCACACAGATCTTCTTCTCGCTGGGCCTTGCGTTCGGCGGCCTGATTGCGTTCAGCTCATACAATCCGGCCAACAACAATTGCTATCGCGATGCGATACTCGTCTCGCTCACCAACTGCGGCACCTCCATGTTTGCTGGCGTCGTGGTCTTTGCCGTGATTGGCTTCAAGGCCACGGCTACCTTCGATCGCTGCACCGAGGAGCGCGCTGATCTGGTTGCCCAAAACCGCACGCACAACCTGCCCGTTTGTGATCTCGAGCAGGAGCTGGCCAATGTAAGTGCGTGTGAGCTTTATACGAATTTATAATTGAAATATTTGCTTTGCTTGCCGCAGAGCGCATCGGGCACCGGATTGGCCTTTATCATATTCACGGAGGCGATCAATCAGTTCCCCGGCGCTCAAATCTGGGCCGTGCTCTTTTTTCTCATGCTTTTCACGTTGGGCATCGATTCGCAATTTGGCACGCTGGAGGGCGTGGTCACGTCGCTGGTGGACATGAAGCTTTTCCCCAATTTGCCCAAGGAGTGGATCGTGGGCGTAAGTGAAATTACATTCCTTATTTCTTGCTCCAACTAATTCTTCCGTTTGCAGGCGCTGTGCCTCTCCTGCTGCGTGATTTCCATGTGTTTCGCCAACGGCGCCGGCAGCTATATATTCCAGCTAATGGATAGTTTTGCGGGCAATTTCCCGCTACTGATTATCGCGCTCTTCGAGTGCCTCTCGATCAGCTACATTTACGGCGTTCGCCGTTTCGCCGATGACATCGAAATGATGACTGGCTCGCGGCCGGGCTTCTATTGGATGTTCTGCTGGAAGTATTTGTCGCCCTGTGCCATGGTCACCATCTTGCTGGCCTCATTCTATCAGCTCGTCACCGAGGGCAGCAGCTATCCCGCCTGGATTGCCGCCAAGGGCGCTGCCGAGAACATGGAATGGCCACATTGGTGCATCGTCATTGCATTTGCGCTCATTCTCTCCTCCATATTGTGGATACCTGTTGTGGCCATATTACGGTGAGTAATATAACTATTATATATTATAACTTTTACCCTGCCTTGTCCGGCTAAGGTATTTTTTTATTTTGAAAATGCGTTTTGCTTGGCAGATATCTGCCTGGCAGATAATACGAATTAGAACAAATATCGCCAGCAGGATAACCTTATGGAATGACAGTACACAAAACGTGCTCTTTTTTTCATGTTCTTTTAAGCACTTCATTCTTATTGGTAAATCATTTGGCAATTATAAAATTAAGAAAAAAAGATTTTTGGTTTAGTTCAGTTTTAGGCCCAGCTTTTGGTTTGAACATTAGGCATTATAATTTTCTTCTATTTATGCTAAAATAACTTCATGACATCTTTATTAATCCAATCTCTTTGCAACATTAAACTAATCTTTAAAATATTGTTCTCTTTGGGTTCAATTTCAAGTTCTTTCTTCCTTATGATCGTATAGAATGATTTAAACAATTTTATTTATAGGTCGATTATTATATATTTTTCTACAATCTTGGCCAAAGTGGTTTTCCTATATTTTTAAAACTTATTTTCTGATATTCTTAATTCCTACTTACACAATAACTTTTATTGAAATTTTTTTCACTCTTTGTTAAAGAGAGCAACTTCTTATAATAAGTTATTGTGACCTGTTTTTTTTAAGGCAATTGAAATATAATCTGGTTTTTGGCTGGACTTAATCTTACCTTAGATCAAGTCTTATTCTGATTCCTAATAATTTTATTTTAAGTTCAAACTTTGTTGCAAGGCTAATCTCTTTTGAAACCCCTTTATAGTTTGTGCGGCATCAAGGTGGTGGAGGACTCGGATCCTGCCTGGTTCCCCGAGGCAGAGCTAAAGGAGGTGCACGGCATTGTGCCCCACGAGCCCACCGAGCTGGAGCGGACTGTCTTCTGCTTTAACATGGATGGGACGGAGGGCATGTGTTGCCCCAAATACGGACTGCCCGAGAAGTCGCTCGAGGAGGAGGAGGAGTAGACGAAGCGCAGTTGCTCCAACAATGACAATAAATATTTAAACAAAAGCCATAAGGAAAATGCATTAATAACAATTAACTGTAAATACGGACAATAACTAAGCAAAATCGCGCTCACCGATTGAAAAAGCAGCGTCGCTATCGACATTTACCCCATACCCCATATATATATATATATATGTATATATATATGTATATATATGTGTATATGTATGTATGTATGTGTATGTTCCCAAAGACTGCTCCAAAGATAATAATTACAACAAAAACAACAACAACAACAACAAGAAAACTATAATAACAAAAGAAACAGGAACATTAGAAAAACGGACAGAAACAAGCGTTTCAAGATTTACCAAAAGAAAACAACAACAAACTAACTAAAATTTAGAAAATATTTCCGCATAACTTCATTAGTATGTTGAATGTACTACGATAATCATATATATATGTGTATATGTGCGTGGCCTAGAAAACAAATTAGCAACAAATAAAAATAAGGAAAAACGATTGTATTGAAAAGTTGCGTATGCATAATAATACTACTCGATTTTGTTTATTTGTGCTACATATCCGATTTCGAATAGTGCGCCATATTTGACGTTGAATCTTTAATTGCTAACTACAAAAAAAGAATATTGACGAATCGAAAGAAAGTTGATTGAAAATTGATTGCTGACTATATATGTATATACACATCGTATATGCGAAACTATTTATAACTATGTACTATAACTGTATTATCTGCATTGTATTATACTATTGTATGTTAAGCATTTAAAGATTGTTGTTGTTCTCAAGTGCTACTTTTATTTGTGGTTAGCTTCTACACCTATAAAATACGTATGTCTATGTAATCGCTAAAGCAATGATGAAACCATACCATATCCTTTTTGTTATACATGGCGTGTACTTAATAATATATACATAATTATAATATTACCAATTGCGACAGGGCACCACCAACAACAAATGGATAATATTCCTAGACATAATGTTATTAACTACATATATTCCATATATATTCTCTGTTTGTGACTTGCGCAGCTTTTTGTGTTGTTGTTAAAATAAAACGCAGTCTACTACTCGACTAGACAAATACCCTATAGGGCTGTTAAGTAATCCGGTTACCATATAGTTCTGATCGTTTTTGCAGTTAACAAGCACAACAACTGAAATAAACCTGAAATGTTAAAGCTGATCTAGCATATACCTAAGTACATAGTACAATATATATATATACACATATGTATACACTTTCTGTTGCAGAGTATAAGAAAATCTGAACGTTTTAGATGGTTTCCTTTGCTCTAATCCAAATATAACAAATGTTGTTCAACAGAAATATGAAGAAAAGAAAAAACCCTTTGTACTTATGATCTGAACGTCTACATGCATATATATTTATATATAT